>JAYMTT010000138.1:0-18421 GCA_036898025.1 Hypseocharis bilobata
ATGTTGGTCTCTGGACCCGACCCAACCAACCCGGCGAACTCTCTCATTCTGCTAAAATACGCCTTTTTTTTTCTTTCTTTTTTCTTTTTTTGTTCCTGCGCGCATCAAAGGCCTCGACCCTCTCTCCTCACCACCGCCACCGCTACCAAAACCAAAAGCTCTCCGTCTCTCTCTCTCTCTTGCAAATTCAAGTGTCTGAAGCTCTCTATTCGTAACCAAGAAAAAATGTAAGGAAGGTATCTTTAACTAAATCATATTTTCTTTTCCCGACCTTTCTCAGCAACCAAACACAGGCTACAGTTGAAAAGAAAGTAAAATTGAACTTTTGATTTTTGTCTACAGGTCTAGGATATGCGTGAAGAATTTGCCCAAGTATGTTGCGGAGGACCGCCTCCGTGAATTCTTCTCTCAGAAAGGCGAAGTAACAGACGCCAAGCTCATGCGCACCAAGTATACTCTCCTTTTTTTATACAATATATATATATATGTAAATTTGGCTGAAACTGTAGCTAGAGTAATTAATTTTGCTATATGGTGCTTAATTTTTGGATTTTTCCAGAGATGGCAAGAGTAGGCAATTTGCATTTATCGGGTTTCGGACTGAGGAGGAAGCTGAAGAAGCTATCAGATACTTCAACAAATCTTACCTTGATACCTGTAGAATAGCTTGTGAGGTGTGTGGTGCCATTCCTCAGTTTCGTTTCGTTTGGTTTTGAATTTTTCTTTTTTAGTTTTTGCTGTTTCCCAAATTTCTATTATCTTGAATTTTCTACATGAGCCTAATGATTGAATAATTTGACTGCATTTTTAGGTTTACCAACATAAACATTAGAGATACTATTTTTTTAAATACAATTTAAATTTTTAGGCAATGTGAAGCTGAATGTTGGGAGGTGAGGGTTTCTTTTACATATATTGACCTCTCTTTTACCAAGAAGGTCTACGCTTCGAGTCCGTATAGCCCTAGAAAAAGTATACCAAGACCAATAGACTCTAAAACCTTGAAATGGGAATTCCTAGACATACATATAATCAGAAGCATGTAGTGATAGAGGCTCACATGCACTAAAGTGATTTTAGCGTGAAATTTGAGGATCATTAAACCTCATTCCTTGCTTGAAAAATGATTCTAATTGAAACTTTCGGTTCATTAGAAAAACATAAGTTTGCTACATAATTTGCGTCCAAGCTATCTATTTTACCTTGGCTAGGCATGGTGATTCCTATTTTCTGCTTATAGTGCCTGTTAGTATTGGATGACCAAGGACAATGCTCATAGATGTGTACACACAGAGCTAGACAAAGAAGCTGATGATTTTAGTTTAAAGTGTGAGAAGGAGATGCTTTTTATTTTTTTACAGAATGCTAGTAATATAGTGGAAGGCTTAGTCTTGGTACCCAGAAAACATAATCTTGGCTTAATGTGACAAAACTTCATTGACATAAAGGTCGTAATATAGTAATTCTCAGCAGCACATTAATGCTTACATTTACACCCTTAAGAAACTGAATTTTTCTTGAACATTGAGGCGAAATAAGCCCGTTTACTTACTTTCAGATTGCTCGTAAAGTCGGGGATCCAGATATTCCTCGTCCATGGAGTCGGCATTCTTTGAAGAAAGAAGAGAACTCAACTAAAGATGGGAAGCAAACTGCTGGTGCCAAAAGTTCAAAAGGAGAGGGCAAGAATCTTAAGAAAGGCAGTGAGAATGAGAATGATGACCTTCAACTTCAAGAATTTCTTCAGGTCATGCAACCACGCGTTAAGTCAAAATTGTGGGCAAATGACACATTGATTATTCCCTCATCTGACCAGAATGGTAAAGGCAGTGAGAAACAAACTCAAGGAAAGAAGGAAGCCAAAGAGAAATCTAATTCGCTGCATGTTGACGAAGCTGAGACTGAAAACATAAAAAATGAGTCATCAGATAGTGATGTAGCTGAGAAACCGAAGAATCTAGTTCACGAGGAAGCCATCTCAGACATGGACTACTTTAAGAGCAGAATAAAGAAAGAGTGGTCAGATTCTGAAAGTAGTGATGATGAGGAACATGATGATGATGATGATGAAGAAAAAAGTGATGATGAGGATGATGATGGTGATTCGATTAAGGAAGGCCCAGATGGTGAGGGTGTTCGGAAGAAGAGGCAACATGATGTCCTTCTAAAAGATATCTCCCAACAAGAAGTTGAAGAGGAAGCTTCTCTTGGAAAGTCTGATGGCGAGATACCTGATTCAGGGAACCTAGCAGATGCAGAAGATGAGAAAGAAGTCCATGATACCGTTCGCCTTTTTGTTCGTAATCTGCCATATACAGCAACGTACTCAATCTTGCTCCTATTAATATGTCTGTTGTTAGCTCTTAGTACTTAATTTATATATATTAATTCTCTAATTATTATTAAAATTTGATTTTGCAGTGAGGATGAGCTGGAAGAGCTCTTTAGCAAATATGGCAATGTCTCACAGGTTCATCTTGTTGTTGACAAGGATACAAAACGGTCGAAGGGGATTGCTTATATTCTTTATGCACTTCCAGGATCTGCAGCAAGGTATTGTTTTCTTGGTTAAAGCTTTAATAGTGTCTCGATACATTCTCAGCTATTTTATAAGTGACCCTGATGAACTTAAGGTCATCAGTAATCAATCTTAAGCTGTTTTAAACTTGCACACCATGAATTTCTAGGCTCAAATATGCTGTCTTGTGCACATTCCCATTTCCTAAAATTTTTGCCTTGGATCTGTGAGTATCTTATTAGGTGCCTTTGCAAACTGAAGCACACCTATTTGAATTTTGAGATGCCTTGTACTTTTACAACTAAAACGTAAAAAAAGCTGCCCCTGGGCTTTGTACAGGTGGTATTTGGGTGTAGATAGTGTTTGAGTAGAGATCCTAGGTTCAAATCTTACAAAGCAAAACAAAGGTGTATCTTACCCAAATAGTATGATTTCTGAGGCCTTTTTTTTTATTTGGTGGGGGCTATATTTATTTTTCTGCGATGTTCTTTGTTGTTGAGGCCTTGTAACCTTTTTCTGTTTGCAGAGTATTTTGCATTGTACCATAAGTGCATAGTATGTTTCCTAATTTAGGACAGGGCATTTAGTAACTTCTTTCACTCACTGGATTCATGCATCCTTATATCCATTAACCTGTAAAAAATATGCTTCCTAATGTTGCATGCTGTTTAAGTCTGTTGGATCACGTACTTCTAACAAACTTTTTTTTTTTTTGGTGTGTGTATGTGTGTTTGGTACTGTGTTTCTATTAAAACAATTTATAATTTGATATTTGATGCAGAGCACTAGATGAGTTAGACAGTTCAATTTTCCAAGGCAGATTGTTGCATGTTATGCCAGCAAAAGAGAAGAACCCTTCCAAAGAAGAGTAAGCTGCACTATAGTATATTGGCCTCTTTAACTCTCTGCTTCTTATTAATAAGGGTTTTGATAACTTTATAGGAGTGGTGTTTCTTCTAATCAAGCTCCAAAAACTTTTAAGCAAAAGAGGGAAGAAGAGAGGAAGGCATCTGAAGCTAGTGGAAATACAAGAGCATGGAATAGTTTGTTCATGCGCTCCGATACTGTATGTTATTACAACTAAAGCCATGGCTTATTATTTTATCTCGTACATAAGTGATATTGCTTTTTCTAACAAGTATATACCCGGTTCTAAGAATCGGTTTTACCAAGTACAGTAGGGCAATTCAGACCACAACCACTATTATCACCAATAGACTTGAACTAGCTAACATTGTTGTCAACGTAGTCACCTCCTACTGCCATCATGTAAATGCCATAAAAAGTTTACTACCATGATATATGGTTATTTCTGCAACCATTTCATGCTGTCAACACCACCACAACTACAAACATTACAACCTACATTCTTTCAGTTGTTAACTAACTCAAAACATGAAGTAGTTTGGGTCAATGGATCATATCCTGGTTTAAGGAACGTCAGCAATGCAACCTGAATTATTGTTCTTCAACTTTGACCCAGTATGATGAACTACAAGAAAGAATTAATGGTTCTTGATAATGGACTTTTTTACACTGAGTGGAATCAATGAGAATTTTTTTATCTTGTATTTGCTTGAGAGCCATTATTGTTTTTCCCCTTCTCTTTCTTTAGGATTCTGTCCATGGATAAACCATAGTGCTAAAAGGTGCCTAGGTGGATTGACAAACCAGTAATATGTGGTAAAGGAAAACATAATTTTGTGTCCGCATCAAGTCATGTGAAAGAGGGGTGCTTTAGGGGTTTTTAAAAATGATACGTGACAGGGATGTCAAACGCTTCCTACTAGATAAACATGTTTAATTGAGGCGGGAAATACAAAGGCGTTGTTTTCTGCTGCCTTCACCTAAAGAATTCAATCACAGATTGCAGATTCGGATCACCTCCTAATCCCGAAATTATTACAAGAGAACTCCCCACTATAATGAGAATTACTCGAATGTTCTCTCAGCATTTTGAGTGGATTAGGTAGTCTGAGCAAAATAGAATCAGGCGGTACCCAATTGTTTCCTAAACCAACTATGACTTTCTTGTTTTGAGTATAGATTTTACTTTGAATATACTCTTTTGAAGCCTGCACCCATAGTAGGAGGCTTGGTATTGCATCTATACCTCTTTACATTTGTCTTGGGTAGAAATGCTGTTTCTCCAAGTTTTCATTGCTCTAAATGTTTTGGATTAATTAGGTTTTTGATCCACAATAACTATGATTAACTTTGATGTTGGTTAGAAGCAGACTTGCATGATTTAGTTGGTTTCTATGAATGGCATTTCATGCATAGATCTGTTTGATAGGTCTTTGTTTTATCTTCTTTTTGTCTGATTGGATAAAATAGAATTCCCTTATTTTGCCTTAGATCAAGGCAGTTCTTCTGTTTGTTCATCATGTGGTGCTTTGCAGTTCAGGCCTTACTCACACGTGGTATATTATAGGTTGTTGAAAACATCGCTAGGAAATATGGTGTTAGTAAGAGTGATTTACTTGACCGGGAAGCTGATGATCTGGCTGTACGTATTGCTTTGGGAGAGACTCAAGTGATTGCAGAAACAAAAAAGGCTCTTACTAATGCCGGAATAAATGTAGCATCTTTAGAGGAATTTGCTGCTGGTAAAGTTGATGGTATGAAAAGAAGCAATCATGTACTATTAGTGAAGAACTTGCCTTATGGTTCTTCTGAAAGTGAACTGGCTAAGATGTTTGGGAAGTTTGGGAGTTTGGACAAAATTATTCTCCCACCAACAAAAACAATGGCCCTGGTATGCATTTACATTTCTTCTTTCTTTCATGTATTCCTATTAAGTGTTTTGGTTTGTATTACTTGATTTTGCACTAGCTACATGTAACTATTCATATGTAGTGACTTCATACTATTGACTCATGCTTACACTGCTTTAGGCAGCTAGATTAAACATTACGCACACTCAAAACTTGACAAACTAGTCTTTTCCCTGGAGAATGGAAAGATTCCACTTCATAAGTTTTTACTGGTATTTATCAAGGCACCCCGCAGTTCTAATTTAAGGTCTATGTTGCATTATTTGGCTTACTCTGTTTTAAGCTTTTAACTGCATTTATAAGTAAGTAGGGTGTGGTTGGTTGGCTCATACATGGCTTGTCGATGCTGGCGAAGTGACTTGTTATAGTACTTGAGAATTTGGAAGCTGTTGGTATAGATTTATCGTCACTTGCTTTTGTGTAGGGCAATTAATAGTTCTTCCTCTGTTGTTCAGAGAAGGTTTTTATTTTTTTAATATATATATTTCTTAAAGAAGATTGTGGTATTGCAAAGTGGAATTATCATTGTAATAGTCGGAAGAATTAGTTAAAACTTAAAATCAATTATTTGTTTGTTTGTTTTCAGTTTTTTAATCTGTATCTGGTATTTCAGGTTGTTTTCCTTGAAGCAGCTGAAGCTCGTGCAGCTTTTAGAGGTTTAGCATATAAACGTTACAAGTAAGTTCTCTTTTTTGTTTGTGTTTAGGTCATTAGTTAAGTCTTTGCAAGAATTTTCTATTAAACAATTTGAGAAACTATACCGTAACTCCATTGGGCCTGTACCTGTTGTTGTTTTCCTGTGTCGAGTTGGATTCAGAACAGCTCCTGTACTAACCAATCTTGACCCTGCCAACTGTTTCCATTTATGTCCTTTAATAATTGGGAAGATTCATATTTCAAGTGAGATCAACCTTAAGCTTATCATACGTGAGTTAGAAGCAGATCTACTGGGGAATTTTACTAAATTCTATTAAACTTTCATATAACTCATCAACCAATATTGGGGCTGAAGACTTTTGGTGGGTAGATCAGGCTGGAGTCTAGAACAGACACCTTTTCTTCTTATCATCTATGAATATATGCCTTTACTTGAATAATTCAAATTACTTGCATTACTCTTTTTTTCCCTTCTTCTGATACTGTATATCATTATTCAACTTTTATATGCTATTATGGTATTCATTTATTAGATGTCTCTTTCCTATTGTGATGTATCAATTAATCAGCATACTTGCTACCATGTACCACAAGGGAAGAAGAAAATGTTTACTTCTAGTTGTTGCATCTAAGTAGGAATTTTGAATGAAAGGTTAAACTTTGTTTCTTCTTATCAATATAGGGATGCTCCACTATATCTGGAATGGGCTCCTGGTGATATTCTTAGTCAAAATTCGACATCTGAGGATCATGAAAAGAATATTGCCGTTGGTGGAGACGAAGCAAAGAGGGTGTTACTTGAGCAACATGTGGAAGGAATTTCTGACATGGATGTTGATCCTGATAGAATTGAGGTTTGACATTCTTATGCATTTCCTCGTTTTTTTTTCCTTTCCTCATGCTTTTAGTTTTTATGGTCATTCCTTCCACATTTTTCTTCTTCTTCTGGAATACGAGAATCTTAATTTTGCTGATTGTTAATATAGCATGGTGGAGTACAAAGTCCAGCAACTCTTTGTATGCAATATGTGTCTGATGAGAATTCAGAATATGTGATAGTTCCTTTATTTGCCCCCATCTTTCTTCTTCAACATGAATTATGGGGAATGGAGCATTCTGAATTCTATCTCTCTTGTAAACACCTGTTCAATGTTTTCTGGTTGTTGTCCATTTTGGTTACTTACTCTTTGCTTGATGTGCTACAGTCACGATCTTTATTTGTGAAGAACTTAAATTTTAAGACATCTGACGAGAGTTTGAAGGAGCATTTTAGTAAAAACGTGACGGAAGGAAGGATCTTAAGTGTCAGGGTAATTACTCGGATGCCTCAAACCTTTACCTTAAATTGTAGCGTGTCTTCAGTAACATACTGATTTTATTCTGTTCGTGTGCAGGTGAAGAAGCACTTGAAAAATGGGAAGAAAGTGTCCATGGGTTTTGGTTTTATAGAATTTGATTCTGTGGAGACAACAACAACAGTTTGTAGAGATTTGCAGGTAAATTCAATCAATATTGCTTGCATATTTCATGAATATTTGGTAACTTCTGCCTTAATATATGTATTGTTTTTTCAGGGAACTATTTTGGATGGGCATGCTCTTATCTTGCAACTTTGTCATGCCAAAAAGGATGAACAAGTACTGAAAAAAGTTGATAAGGATAAGAGCTCAACAAAAATAATTGTGAGAAATGTAGCTTTTGAGGCAACAGAGAAAGATATCAGACAATTGTTTAGTCCATTCGGCCAGGTAAATATTTTAATTTGATGAGTAACAGTTCACTTGAAAGTTTATTGAAGATTATGGGTGAAGTATCGTTAGTTTAAAAGGCTTGGAGGATATAATAGTATTAAACTATATTTGCTAACAACTTGTTGGGACTAAGACTGAAGGGCTGGATAATGTTGTAAGAAGGAACTTGAATTTTTAGGAACTTTCAGTTTAAAGTATGTATGTGGTGGTGGAACTGAAAGAGGTTTCAATTGGACATGTATACGTAATATGTGCAAGATGCTTGATTGCAAAAACCATTTTGATCTGCCTGTTGACTGCATGAGCTTTTGTTTCCTATCAAATTGTGAAATTCAATTCTGTCTTGGTGGTGCTCATTATACTCTCTTCATATAATGAGTTCATGTTTACACGTCAATTTTATCTGTATATCTATTCATTACAATGTTTGCTGCTATTTGTCAATAAGATCACTGTCAACTATATTTGACATATGAAAGTACAATATCCACCCATGGTGCACATAACACACACACGGTGATGGAAGTAATTCAAACTTGAAAAGATGGAGTCAATTATTTGATTATTTTGGATATCTATTTGATGTATCCATAAGCCTTTGGACCATTAAAATTAAGAATATCATCTTTCATGTAATCACTGTCATTTGTTACAAACCATTAAACCAATACTGTTGTTGACTTGCATATAGAATCCAGTACTATTCTGTTTCCCTTGTAATGACTTCTACTTTTGTTTTCTGGTGGGCGTTGTGCAGATCAAGAGCGTAAGGCTACCAATGAAATTTGGAAATCATAGAGGTTTTGCCTTTGTGGAGTACGTAACAAAACAAGAGGCGCAGAATGCCCTTCAATCACTTTCAAACACTCATTTGTATGGTCGGCACCTGGTAAGTTGTCTTTCTGTTTTCTGGAATACATCTACGATTTACTCCAGATAGAAAACTATAGCACTCTTAATTTTCAGGTTTTGGAGAGAGCGAAAGAAGGCGAGAGCCTGGAAGAATTACGGGCTCGAACAGCTGCTCAGTTCACTGATGAACAGAATGGGTATCAAAATCCAACCAGATTATCCAGGAAGAGGAAGCACATGGCGGTCCTGGATGAAAGCAGTATGAAGTTTGGAAGAATTGCTGACTAGCTGCTTCTGTTGATATTCTTGCGCACCAGAGATTGAAGACCTGCCTTCCTTGAGTTAATTGTATTATCACAGTAGACTGGCCCCAGTTTTCCTTGTTGGGACCTGGTATACATTTATCCACAGAGAATGTAAATTGTTACATTTTTTTGGTTGAAAATTAAACAGAGCCCATGGCTGAGTTGAGTTTTTCTGGTATGATTTTCATGGGTTTTAGATTCTTTTCATACAAATATTAACTTCAATAAGTTAAAAAACCATATTTTCATATTAGCATTTCATTTCTCTATTAAGAATTGTCTTTTAACATGCCCAATTAATCACATTCACAACAATAAGGGTTTGTTTTGATTATGAATTTGTAATGGTCAGATGAAAGGAATTTTTTTTTTCTTCTTTTCAATATGTAATTAATTTTTGGCAGTAGTAATAATTAATAACTTAATTACTATCCTAGAATTTTTTGACTAGACTCTTCCATTTTCTTTTAGAAAAAGCCTCCTCCCATAAAGAAAGGCTTTTTTTTTTAGAATAAAATCATAAATTAGTACGAATGATATATGTTTGGAATTTTTTTCTTTTTTAAAGAAATAAAAATACTAGTAGAATTGATTTCACTCCATACATGTCGGGTTATAAATTAGTAACTGCAGTCTTTAACAAAGAAGAAAATTCTGATTGTTTCAACCTCTTTATTTGTAGGAAAGGAATACTTATGAAATTCTATAATAAAACCAAACTTTTTTTCAATGGTATTTACAAATACATGAAATTTCTCGTTCTTGTTCTTAAGAAGTCTGATATTTATTTTTCATTTGTGCTTTTCATGAGGATACAATAACAAACTTTCTTTGCTAAAACTTAAATAGACTTGAAAAAGCAAGCAATCTCTTCTTCCTGAACTTCTATTATTAAGGAAAAAGTTATCCGTCTCTTATTTAATTGAAAAACCAGATTCTATTTACTAAAAAATTGATCGATCGCATACTTATATGTGAAATTGATAACAAACAAGACCTACTGAGCCTGAATTACATATAAAGGAGGAAATGATATTCAATCAAATTACTGATTCATGACGGACCAATAACTCATATGTAATGTATCTTAGTAACTAAAATAAAACTCGAACTAAATTAGACTTACACCTTTGTAGCTGGGGTGGAGAGACTGGGGGAAACCAAACTTAAAATCCGAACTAAATTAGACTCACACCTTTGAAGCCGGGGACGGGAGACTGGGGGAAACCAAACCAAACCAAAGAATAATAATTTGTCATCTATATTGACAAAGTCAACGCTTATATATGTATGGACTAATAATAGCAGAAAAGAGTGCAAGTGTTTGTGTCTTGGACCTTCTTGTGATCATAATTCGCAGAAACCCAATGTCTTCTTACTTCTCGTCAACCTCTTCTTCAATCCACAGAAGAACTGCTCAGAATCCGAACCCTCCAAAAACATCCGGTTCGACCCAACTTCGGGTCTCGGATCCGGCTCCGAAGACGCGTCCTATAGTTCAGTTTCTCGCTCTAGGCGCCATCCTACTCCTCGGGTTTCTACAGTTCCTTCCGGCAACCCATTTTCGAGACCCGTCGGACCCTTTCCGGAAATGGATACCATTCGGCTCCAATCAGCATCCTTCTCCTTCTTCTGTATCTGTAAGTCGTTTGGTTGCCGAGAAAATCAGAATATGGGAAAGAAAATTTTTGTATCTCTGAATATGGAATATTAGTACTTTGTGTTTTATTTTTCTTGGATTTTCTCGGAAACCCAATTGCCCTGGTTGGATATTAATTTGATTCATTATTTGTAGCTTAGCAATTCGGAGACTACCGGTAGTGGAGAGGATGGAAATGGAATGGTACACATTGTATCATGGATGGATCATTTGGAGCTTCCAGTGCTTGCTGTTCTTGTCAACTCAACTCTGTCAAGCTCAAGGTTGTGTTACAGTATGTATTTTAAGAATTGTGCACATTTTAAGCTCTTCTTTGTCCCAATTTCTCCATGTTAGTGATTCATTTTGAAGTTGAATATGACTTTGTGGTAGTGCTCTTTACTGAAAGTTAGAGATATCTCCGAACGCTGAATTTTACACTCCAAAGACAGTAATTATGTTAAGGGTAGTTCTAGTTCTACTCTTCTATGATCTTCCCACAAGTTGCATGTATTTGCACATTGACACGCACTCTCACTGAGGAGTCTGGGAAGCTGAAAATCGAGTTGAGTTTAAATTAGGTGTATGCTTAATTATATATGCGTGATAACAATGATACAACCTGGATTCTTATACGCTTGTTCAGAATAAACTATGCGTCCAGTGCTGTAATATATGCACTTTGTACCTGATTGCTGAAGGGTTTGATCGCTTAGTGGTCTGTTCGTCTACATGGACTATTTCTGGTGTTGACAAAAAGCCTGAAAAATAATGGTTTTATTCAACTGCATGCATCTTTACTTTGCACACCAGGACATAATACAGACAATGTATGGACAGGGTCATTGTTCAGTAGTTCCAGTTTGAGCTTGTGTTAATATCGATTTGTTTGGTTTCCTTCTCATCCACATCTTTCCAAGTGCAAGTTATTGTAACGTTTCAAAATTATTTCACAAATACAGTTTCTGGAAGGTTTTCCTTCATGTCTTCTATCTCTTTATCTGTTTGTTTTTCTTGTTGATGTCATTTGCAGATTTCCAGATCAGGTTTATTTTCATTTCTTTATCCCTGGAGGGCACCAAGACAAATTATCGTACTATAAGCTGAAAGTGTTATTTCCACATTCAAACCTTGAAATTCATGGGTAACCTACTGTTCCTTTATCACGTCTATGCAGACTTTGTATTTCTGTGCTTTCAAATAATGCTCTTGTGAAATGCAGGCAGGAAGAAGTTAAAGAGAAGATTACGACTGGTACGCCTGTCGGAGAATATTCTGGGCGCTTCTTTGAGATGTTAGCCCCTTTTGTCATACCCAGTGTCCGCCAATCATTGAGCAAATTCATATATGTCTCACCAAATGTAATTGTAAAGGTTTGTTTTCTTTGTCTAGTTGCTTGACTTGTTAGGTTTGAAACGTTTTTTCTTTGGGATTGTTTAACCCCTTAGTTTGACATTAAAGTAAAACAATGCTATAAATGTCTGCAATTTGTGGGGAATCCATTATGCATTACATTCATGTATGGTACAATATATGACGAATGGGTCATTTATCATCTTAGCTGCTTTACATTAGGTGAAGGTCATTAGAGGTGATAATTTGGGGCAACAAGATCTCCTAGGTTTCAGCCATGTTGAAAGAATAACTAGATTTGTTTTTTCTGATGCAGGGAAGAGTTGAAGAGTTTATCAAGGTTGACTTGAGTAGCTATGCTGTTGCCGCTGCTGAGGACTGCTCTAAAAGATTAAATTCCCACGTCAATTCAGATATCTTGGATGCTATACGGAGATCAGCTTCAAAGCCTTGGGTATCTGGGACACCTTATCCCAAGAATGCATGCATGCCAGACTTAAGTATGCTTTTGATTGATGCAAGGAAATTGGGAAAAGATTTCGTTGAAGCCAT
Source organism: Hypseocharis bilobata (assembly GCA_036898025.1). NCBI lineage: Eukaryota > Viridiplantae > Streptophyta > Magnoliopsida > Geraniales > Geraniaceae > Hypseocharis > Hypseocharis bilobata. The sequence goes on from JAYMTT010000138.1 coordinate 12,405, forward strand.
CTTGTGGTGGAATAAAGTTCTGAATTTGAATGAAAGGTTTCACACTTATCTCTTCTCAGAATATTATCCTTCATTATTTGGTGTATTAGATTCAATTTGTCAAGTTTTCTCCTTTTTTTCTTTTGGGTTCAACGTCAAGACACCAAGAAGAGTTTGCTTTCAGTTGAATTTGTTCCTTAAGAATATATTTGACTGGCCGGAAATGATTTGAATGTTTAAGGAAAAGTGGAGTTTCTAGTTCTGACAGTGGTGGAGTCATCTGTTTGCTCAACCACTGGTCTGGATTTGGATGTATTGTGGGGACTGGGGCTTCTAGGGGATCAGGTCGGGCTGTTGGGGATATAACCACATTGGTTTATATGATTAATTACTTGTAAATTACACTTTTGATTTAGCCCCACTACATACACAAATCTCATATATAGCAGAGTTCAACAGAGACTTAATGACCTGATAATGTGGCTTTATTCACTTATGAGCTCATAAGGTAAAACATATCATATGTTCATTCATTGAATTCTTACACCACTTTGAAAATCAGGACGTCAACGATACTTTATGATTTACTGTAGTTAAAAGTCTGTTAGTAATAGTAAGTTAAATTTTTACTGGAGGTGCTTCTTTCGAAATAAAGATGACCTGTGACATAGATGTTGAAATCCTAAATTCACTTATATAACAAACAGAATGTAGAGTTAGTTCAGAACAATACCTGTAAAATAATGCAAAAAATTTTATTTTGTATTTTTCACGATATGCAACATTCTGCACCTTTCTGTTTCTGTTTTCAAAGGAGCAGATGATTGTGGTTTTTATTCCCTTATCTTTCACTTATAAGGGTTCTTAAACAGGGGTGATCTTGAAAGTCCAGCAATCGCGTTAGCACTTCAGGACAGATATTTCAAACTTTCTACTTGGTCAGATGGGAATTCAACATCACCAGAGATAAACAATGCAAGAATGGTTATCCGTTATGATGTCCCCAAGAATGTTTGCTCTAGATTTGGCAGTGGCGCAACGCCACTGTCAGATCATGGAGATATCTGGACACGGTATCTTCCCCCAATGGCAGATCGGATCTTGGGATGCTAGTACTTTAACTGTGGTCCCTCTGCAGAACCGAACAGTGGCATGGAATTTGGATCAGATAATGCATCACGTGGCCTTCAATGCCTGTAAGTTCAACGAAACATGAAGATATCGAATATCATGTCCATTAGTGAAGAAATGTTATTCCGCTATTCTATCTTTCTGGTCTGTCATAATGTATCAACATGTAAATATAACTATTTCCATCGTTTGAAGTATGACCATTCTTACCATTAAATATCAGATGCAAACCGTTTCCATGTTGATGAATTTGGCATCCTTACGTGACAGGTTGGCTTGGAAACTTGCAATAACATGCGATCAAGTCATCCAAAATCAGAAAATTTATTTCTGGGATGATGAAATTTGAAGTTCGATAGTTATTTTAAAATTTGAAAGGGAACATAGTGATTGTGACCATCCATAGCTGTCATATTGTTGCGAGCTACCAGATAAATTGTGGTACCAACTTCTCAAATTTTTTCAAAAGTTTTGGTGTTTACATTCATTGACACCCTGCTGCATGTCATGATCATTACCTAATATGTTATAAAATTCCACTGATTGTGTTTTCTTTTAGAGAAAATGACTTCCAATTGCTCTCCAATACCAATTTTCTTACTGTTGCTATGACTTCAACAGGTACACAGCTCTGGTCAAGGAAATACTTTCCTGGTGTCTCTTTACCTGATTTTTTTTTCTTTTCCAATTCTTCTAGTATAAGCAGCTGGAATTCCAATTAGACAAAAGCAAAATTTCCTAATCAGTCCTCGGTTGTCATTAAGCGTAAATCCCGCTAAATGATTTCAATAATTATAATAGAAATCTAGACTGACTTCCCCATCTATTACTGCCTTGTTTGATTTGATTATGGTGAAATTAGTAAAAAAAATTAATAATAATCTTTGAGCCTTAGAGGGTATATTAGTAATTTTATATCAGCTGTAGGAGAAAAGCTAGCCGTTGCTTTCAAAGTGGTCTAGTTTTCTGCCTTCCTGGTATTTTCAAGTCCTCGGCAAGTTCAAAGCAGAGTGCCCTGACAAAGAGAACAGAACAGACTGAAAAATTATTAAACAAAAACCATATTCAATACTAAAAATGAATTCATCTTTTTGACTGAATATTCAATATTGGGTTCTTGTAGTTGACGCTTCCTCCCATGAATTGCGTAACCCTCAACCTCCATTTGTGTTTCTTGGGAAAGCTCAAAAACCAGAGAGGAGCAAGAAAATTAAGCATGGAACAGAGGACCTTTCTTGATTCTGTTGATTGTCATCCAAGTAACTAAAGATTTCACCTCAGCTTTGTCCTGTGGTTGCATTAGGCTCCGTTGAGTGGACCCTTTTGTTTTCTCTGGAAGATCCTAATATATGGAACTAAATTTTAACTTCCTGCCATGTTTGTAGATTCTAAGCAACCAAACAGACTTCTTTTATTATTAAATCCTTCTACTTGTTTCGCATGGATGGCCGGCGATCCAAAATTTCCTCAGTTTGTCTTCAAATCTGATCTAGAATAGCCTTAAAGAATTGGGTGGAATATTTTTTATCATTTCTAGCCTTCTAGAATGTGCCCACATTTTCATAATCAAAACCTAGGGATTAGGGAAGAGTGAGATTATAAAATTTGATTATTAGATGGTTCCAAAGAAAGAGAATGCAAGGATCATTATGTCAATATTTTAGTGCATAGCATGATGGGTATCATTGACTTTTGATATTTTTTATTACTACTATTTTCTTTTTCTTTTTTAACTTCTTGAATGTGATATTTGCAGTCTCAAATCTAGAGGTCCTGACATGGTTAGTTTAATCCTGCAGATGCCAAGGTCTGTTTGTGAGCTGCATGCGGACAAAATAGAAACTGCACAAGAAGGTTGTTTGTATCGATTTGGAACAAAACGTCACATTTTTCTCAATCCAGAGGTGATTCGGCATGTTTGAGGAAAGTATCACAGGCTGTACTTGTTTGTCATAGGCTTACTTGATTGGATTATTTGATTTGTGTTGGTTATTGTTTCGGTGAGTAGGATTTCGGATATCTCGGTGAGTGGAAAAAGAGTTCTCTCTTGGGATGACGAAGGAATTGTTGTTTTACTGATAAGTACAGTTAATGGATGGCCTGCTAGATCCAATGGAAGTCCAAAGTTTGGCATTGGGAATTTCTTTCTTCTTTTTTTTTTCTCGGGAGACTGCTGATGATGAAAGCCGGAGGAAGTAAAGAATGATATTGGAGAGAAGTGGGGCAACGCGTTGATGTCTTTTTCTAAATTTGGAAATCAAAGCCATTAGCAGGAGCCAGGAGGTCGCAGAGTTTTAAATTGTTGGATTTCAAGATCACGAGAGTTGGTGATGAGAGCTCCGTCTATCAGTTTTCTCTAGTGAACTATCAGTCAAAATGACTGTGGAGGCACCAAGGAGAAGAAAGGGGAAGATAAGATGGAGCAAATTGTATTCCTTCGCATGCTTCAGACCCTGCAATGGGGAACCAGTTCCTGCTAAGCCGCTCCTTGGTCAGCCAGGATTTTCTCGGGTGGTTTTCTGCAATGAGCCTCAACTACACAGGACCCAGCCTTACAAATACGCCAACAATTATGTGTCTACTACTAAGTACAATGTTGTGACTTTTCTTCCAAAGGCACTTTTCGAGCAGTTTCGTAGAGTTGCCAATCTCTATTTTCTCTTGGCTGCAATATTGTCCTGTTTCCCGGTCGCTCCTTTTTCTTCTGTTAGCATGATTGCTTCCTTTGTGTTTTTGGGGGGGGTTAGCATGCTCAAAGAGGCATTGGAGGATTGGCACAGATTTTTGCAGGTAACTTTAAAGCAATTACAATATTGTTCTTTGTCTATCATTCTTGTTTCCCATATAAAAATATTTATATTTATGTATATCCTAAAATTTTTAGATATATATTTGTATATTATTTTCCATTATAGGGGTAAATTGCCAGTTTTCAACTGTAGGGAATTTCAAGTGCTTTTTGTGCATGAAAAATAATTTCCTTTACATGTTTTCTACTCTTTGCTTTGAAATGCTGAAGTATCTGAATTTAGAGTCATTTATTTGTGAGTAGCTACCTTGGAGCTTGATCTGTGTTGTAATTACATTCTTGAAATGCAAAATTCTCCTCAAAATTTTGATATATGAATATAAAAACTTCTCTGGAAAGACTTAAAGTTGGTTAAATTTTACTATAAAGGGAAAGATAGATATTCGTTATCACAGTCTTGGGTTAATTCAGTTTCACCAGCTTCTAATTTTTCTAAAAACCATTAGGCTACAAGTAACTGTTACAGAATGTAGAGAAAAGCATACTGCAAAAGTAGTGCGGGCGCTCAAAATGGTGCCTTACAGGCACATGTTCCGTTGTGTTTGATGTGCCAAGACTCGCTAATTAAGGGCCTTTCTATAAATCTATTCACTGACATTTTTATCTCTTAGATTCTCTTCTTGGTAGAAATTGGCAACATTAATGCTCAACTTTTCAATTTAGTTTGAATTTGGTGGCATGGATGACTTTTTTTTCCCTCTTCAATTCTATACTCTTTTATATCGGATTTTACCAATATATGCTTTCATTATTGTCTCTTTGGAACTTGAATGTTTGTATTGTACCTTAAAATTTCTATATCATATGAATCAAATATGGTTTGCAGGATCTGAGTGTCAACTCTCGAACTGTGAAGGCTCATGTGGGAGATGGCATATTTGTGGATAAAGCTTGGAGAGCACTCTCGGTAGGAGATGTTGTTAAAGTTCATAAGAATGAATATTTTCCAAGTGATCTCCTTTTATTATCTTCCAGCTATGAGGACGGTCTTTGTTATGTAGAGACCATGAACCTTGATGGGGAAACCAACCTGAAAATCAAAAGATGTTTAGAAGCCACACTTGAATTGGATGGGGAAACCAAATTCAGAAAATTTAAAGCCAAAATCCATTGTGAGGACCCAAATCCAAATCTTTACACCTTTGTGGGGAATTTAGAGTTTGGAAAAGAATCGTGTTCGTATCCCTTGTGCCCTGCTCAATTGCTTTTAAGAGACTCAAAACTTAGGAACACAGATTATATATATGGAGTTGTGATCTTCAGCGGTCCTGACACAAAGGCAGTAAGAAATTCCACAAGGTCACCATCTAAGCGTAGCCGGGTTGAGAGGAAGATGGATCATGTCATTTACCTTCTATTCTCGCTACTTGTTTTCATATCATTAGTCACCTCTATTGGGTCTGCAACATTTACAAAATATGAGATGCCTAAATGGTGGTACCTAATGTTGGAAGATGTTGATCCGCTTCTTAAACCTACGAAGCCTGATCAATTTTTCAATCCTTCGGAGCCTGGGATATCAGGTATCCTACAATTCATAAGGGCCCTCATATTATATGGTTACTTGATTCCCATTTCCCTGTACGTTTCTATTGAAGTTGTCAAGGTGTTGCAAGCAATGCTCATTAACAAGGATATAGAAATGTATGATGAAGTGACATGTAAGTCAGTTGAAGCCCGAACTTCAAATTTAAATGAAGAACTCGGCCAGGTAGAAATGATTCTCTCTGATAAAACAGGGACCTTGACTTGTAACCAAATGGAATTCAGGAAATGCTCGATTGCGGGGGTTTCGTATGGGGGCAATATGAATGAGGTAGACCTTGCTGCATCTAAACGGATGAATGTTGACATCGAGGCATATCGGTTTAGCACAGAATCTGATACAACCACTCAAAGCTATGAAATGTTTGAGTTTTCAGTGGCTGATATTAGCACCCAGAAGGCTGCTCTTGGCTGCTATGAAGATCAGGAGAATCCAAATACAGGAAATTCATCAAAAGTCTCTTCTGTGAAAAAAGAATCTCTAATCAAGGGTTTCAACTTCACGGATGATCGGCTAATGAACAAAAAATGGATTTACAGGCCCAACTTATTC
>JAYMTT010000139.1:0-18397 GCA_036898025.1 Hypseocharis bilobata
CGAGTTGGCCGTTGGATAAGGGTGGTCTCCACCTTATAAGCGCCTCCTCAACTGCAAACTGGGCCTTAGTATGTTCTCCAATCGGTGATTTGTAACTCCAAAGGAAAGAAGAGAAGGCCAAGAAAGATAGAAAGAAAAAGAAAAGAAGGGAGAAAAAAGAAAAAGAGAAAGCAAGGGAAGATGGGAAGGTCAAAAATAAAAAGCATAGCCATAGAAGAAGGCACAAGGATGAGGGGAAAATACAAGAAAAAAAATGAGGAGACCATCAAAAGAAAATAGAAAACAAAATCAGACATTTTGAGAAGAGTACCATTACTGAAGAACATAGGCATATTGTTGGTTCCGACAACTCTTCTAATAGCAAGAAAAGGCAAAAGCAGAGCTCGCCTCATGCCGACAAGCATGTTTCTGGCTTTAGTGTGCTTACGTTTTTTCCTTAGAAAGGTTGTTACTTGTTCATGGTGGTTCCAACATTAAAAATTCAAATTCTTGGCCATATGTTTGCTACACTTGCCGGAGATTGATACATATGCTTTACCATTTATATCTTGTGCCTTCTCATTGTTCTTGGCGTAGAAAGCGTGAAGCGGTTATCGCTCACAACATCGTTTAAAAATCGTCTGTGGAGGAGAAGGAAATGGATGAGTGAGGAGTGAGGAGTGAGGAGTGAGAGAAGAGCTTACTTGTGCCATCCTAATTCTTCTTGGTGTAGAAAGTGTGAAGGGTTTGTTGCTCAGTTTTAGTTAAGAAAACTGACAACAAAAAGAAAGGAAGTAAAGAAAGTGAATATGTTGAGTTTGACAATATTTTCTGCTATTCCATGTTTCTATGTTTCTTGAGTGTGAGAGCAAATTTCTGCATCATGGAGATTGAAAAAGTATTTTTCCATAAAATATTAACGTAAAACAATGTACAACAATTCTTAGCTTTATTGGTAAAGCAATTTTTATCCAAAAATATGTGAGCGCAATTTTTATTTTTATTTTTTTTCATCAACAAACTCAACTCCACAAAACCTAAACATATGAAACTTAAAATATCACTTCATGAAAAGATAAAATAAATATCTCTCATGACAAAACATTAATTAATGTTCAATTTTCTGTCATAATAAAATGATGATCATTTTTAAAATATTGATTTTGATAACAAAAAATTTAATAAAGCACATTTTTAATATAAATATATACGTGTGATAATATAATAAAACAATATTATCACGTGTAATTGACACACAAATGGTTTGAGATATCTTAAAGATAAAAATTACATATAATTTCCTCGTAAATTTGACAATTACATTGATCTCTTAAATAATTAGGGGTCTATAAGTAATTAGCTAACCAATTATTGAAATGAAAAAAATTATAATATATCTATTGCAAATTAAGAAATATACTATATGTATATAAATTTGTGTTAACTCAAGAAATATTATTGTCCCGTCAAAAGAAATAAGAAATATTATTGTCAATGAGGTCTTGGTCAAACATCTAAGTTTGACTTTTTAGTATCCAGAGGCTCAATGTCCAAATTCGAGTCCAAATAGACAATGCATTTTATATTTCCATAAAAAGAATATTATTGATATCTCTTTTGCTATAATTCTTTGGGATGTTATGATAACCTCATGGCCCATTTTTCACAACTCAGCGGGCCAAACAGGAAGTTGGGCAAGCCCAAATACCAGATGATACAGAGCCCAAAGCGTGAGCAGAGTTGGGCCAGTTCAAAGCCCACTAAATATAGTCCAAAGCATGAACTGACCCGAACCCGAAAACCTGAACCCATCAATGAAACGGGTCCGGATGTATTCGTGTATCCCTAGAAGTAGAGGACGAACGGAAGAGCACGACTTGACAGGCAGTTGAGGTAATAGTCAAAACGCAACCTCGAGTTCGACAACTCCTTCCTTCCTACTATTAAAGCTTCAATTCAAGCTCGTTTTCTAGAGAGAGAAACTAGAGACAAGCTGAAGAGAGAGAAAATGATCTCAGAAGGACCAGACAACGAAGAGAAATGGCTCTCCGCCGGGATCGCCGGCCTCCAGCAAAACGCCTTCTTCATGCATCGCGCTCTGGTGAGCACTCTTCCTCCTCTCTCTCTCTCTCTCTAACTTCAACTTTCCGATTGGTTCTCGGGAATATCAAGTGGAAAAGAAAAGAAGATTCCTTCTGCATTTTGTTTGTTTCTGGCATTTTTTTGTTTTTTTTTGTTTTTGCTATGCATAAGAATTGAAAAGAGGCTGAATTTGCTCTGGAAAACCCTAATTTCTTTCCTGTTTGTCTCAGGACTCGAACAATTTGAGAGATGCTCTGAAATATTCTGCTCAGATGCTCTCCGAGCTTCGGACCTCGAAGCTTTCCCCTCACAAGTATTACGAACTCTGTAAGCTCTTCACGCTGATCCGATCTTGTAATTTCTGTTTAATTCTGAATTTGATTTTGATTCGTGAGATGCGGAAGTTTTATGCCTTGAATTTTGTGCCTGATGCGGCAGACATGCGAGCATTTGATGAACTGAGGAAGCTGGAGATGTTTTTTAAAGAGGAGACTCGGCGTGGATGCTCGATCATTGATCTGTATGAACTTGTGCAACACGCTGGCAACATCTTGCCTAGATTGTAAGTGGAAACTGAGTTGAAACCTTTTTCCTGTTTCTAAATTCGGTTATGCTCATGACATTGACTTTATTTGTTTTCATGAGTCAATTTCGTAACGATTGAGTACTGAACAGCCGGTAGGAGGTTTAATTTATGAATTGTTATGGTAATGAGGTGAAATTTCAGTTATAACTGGTATCCGTATATCTTGTATGAATGTATTATATAATGAATCTGCTCAATAGCTTAATGAGATGCTTTTAATCGAGGAGACTTGGTGTGGTTGCTCAATTACAATGCTCATTCCTTTCCTCCTATTAGTAGCAGTGCCACGTATAAGTAGAATATATCGCATCTGCTTCGGGGAGTAAAATGAATGTCAACTCGGCTGTTTGTGTTACTGTTTCTTTAAATTCTGTCTCTGGTGGATTGTTGGTCAAGTAATTTGTTAGGTAGAAGGCTCTAAACATATAAACTGCAATAAGTAGGGATTCTATATGCCTTTTGTTTATGAGATCTTACTGAAAATATGTTTCTTTTTTACTTTTGGAAGTTTTCATCTTCAATTGCATTCTGGACGTTGAGTATAGGGAATAAGCCTTTCTAACTTATTATCTTTTGCAGATACGATTTTGTTGTAATCTATGATTTTTTGTTGTTCCGTATCAGATATCTCCTCTGTACGGTAGGATCTGTGTACATCAAATCCAAGGAAGCACCTGCAAGGGATGTTCTTAAGGATCTTGTGGAAATGTGCCGTGGCATTCAGAATCCTGTACGTGGGCTCTTCTTAAGGAGTTATCTTTCTCAAGTCAGTAGGGATAAATTACCTGATATTGGTTCTGAGTATGAAGGGTAAGGAAATTAGAGTCATCTTGTGCTTCATTTTGCTTTTAGGTGGAAGATCATATTTATATGGTTTGAGAGAAAAATCTTTTGGTGTGGTGATTGTTGAAGATGGGTTCTCTTGACTGAGGTCAGGTCACTTCAAAGCGACCTGAGTCGGCAGCCACTAAATGATGGTTAAATTGTTTCTTATCCCATGGTAGAACCTAGTGCTCCATCTATAATATTTTTTTTCATGTTGTGTTATTACCAGCAGAATTTTGATTCAATCAAATTTCTTTAATCTGCCTACATTATGTTGACATACGGATTCTATTTAACTGGGTTAATGGTGTGATTGTTTCCTCCTTTTTGCCATTCCTCTTAACTACTATTCTCAAATTTTTTTGACCGTAGACCTAAGTTTCTCGTAATTACTGTTGCATTTCCTCTCCTTTGGCCATTCTATGTTTTAACCTATAATGCGGTTGGTGGGGTTGGACTTGATCCTTGGATGTTGGTCTCTTCAGGGATGCTGACACGGTCATGGATGCTGTAGAGTTTGTACTCCAGAATTTTACAGAGATGAACAAACTTTGGGTCCGGATGCAACATCAGGTTGGTTGAAATATCTATCAACTACTACCTGCTCTCATCTTTAGACATGCATGGTACCATGATACTTGCATGTCATGAAGGTAAAACTATATCATGAGAGCATGAGTTCTGATCACGCAGGTCTTATAATGCTTGTGAATCATTCATACTCTTAGCTGATCCTGAGTTGAGGCTTGCTGTCGGGCTTTCTGGTCTGCAGGGACCTGCCCGAGAAAAGGACAAACGGGAGAAAGAACGGAGCGAGCTACGTGATCTTGTAATTTCTGTAACCTGTAAATCGTTGACTTCACTGCAATAAAATGATGTAAGTGTTCCGTGCAACTTACTAAAGCTACACATGTTTCACCTTTATTTTTTATTAGGTTGGGAAGAACCTGCACGTCCTCAGTCAGATAGAAGGTGTTGACCTTGATATGTATAAAGATACTGTGCTTCCCAGAGTCTTAGAGCAGGTTTGATCGATGGTTTTGTTTTCTTACTTATTTGGTGATTATTTATGTGGTTTTCATTTTTAACAATTGGAAAATGGCTTCATCATCTTAATTGTTTTGTTACAGGTTGTCAATTGTAAAGATGAGCTTGCTCAATATTATCTAATGGATTGCATAATCCAAGTATTTCCGGATGAGTATCACTTGCAAACTCTTGAGATACTCTTGGGTGCTTGTCCTCAGCTTCAGGTTGGTAAACTATACGTGTTATTCGATTCGGTGCTCATGCACCCGTTCTCTTTTAGAATCAAATCCATTACATATAACTAGTTGCATTTCATTGTTGACTGTACTTATTCACTGATTCTTCAACATCAGTAGGTTTGGACTTTGGACCTATACTCATTATCATATGAGCTTCATCAAACATCGACAGATAGCTTACCATAATTAGAATCTTGAAGATGAATTGTGTTATCTATTTCTGGCCATAATCATACTATTGGATGTGATGCCCGAGATTATGGACTTTTTCTAGTGTTAAAGGTTTCCTTTATAAATCACTCTATTCATTTTAAGCCATGAAAATAAGTTCAGGGGGAATGGCAGACTTAGATCACCTAGACGGTTCTTTAACTTCTGCCCATTCTGCTGCTGTTGAGTTTGGTCACTGGTGACTGTAGCTAATGCATTTGAAAAAAGTTTATGTTCCGTGTTATTATCTTTTAAGTAACTCAGGTTTTATTCTATAATTAGTTAGTTTTGTTGTATTCCTGATTTCAAATCTAGCATTCTCCTTCCTCAGAGAAATTGTGATAACAATTTTTTTAGATGTTTTCTATTTCTCTTTGCCCTGAATAGTGGATTTAGATTCAATTCCTACCCTTCAGTTATTTTAACTTATTCTGTTATTTACTATTTTATCTTATATGTTATTAATATGCTTCAAGAATAGAAAGTGCTTCTTTATAATTTAGAGATGTATGATCATAGCTATCTTAAGTGATGGGGCATCATTTAGAATTTATGTGTGACACTGTGTATTGGGGTGCCTCTGAAAGAAGTAAATGCTGCACTTAAGGAGTTGAGATATTCTGTCTTTTCATAGTGGTAGATGATATCTTATTTTACTATAACAAATAAGCATGAATTGTGATGATGCCAATGTTTATGGACTTGATTTATGAAGATGGATCACAAGATTGGAAAAATGTATGCCTGTGGAATGCTGCATTGATCTTTTTGTTACAAATGTACCTTATAAAACCTTCTAGCTCTCCTTTTATTTAGTTCTTTATGTCTTTCAGTGTTTCATAACTGCTATTGTACATATGAAGTAAATTAGACGTACTGAGTTCTTCAATTTGTTTCTCTTGTGGGTGTTGGTGTTCTTCAGCCATCTATTGACATCAAGACTGTGCTATCCCGATTAATGGAAAGGCTCTCAAACTATGCTGCTTCAAGTGTAGAAGTGTTGCCCGAGTTCTTGCAAGTAGAGGCTTTCTCAAAACTGAACAATGCCATAGGGAAGGTAAATCTTTTGTATTTGGCTTAAGGAACCAGTTAATGGAATTTGGCAATTATAAGTATTTTTTTAGTTTTGACTTTCACTTTCTATTCTCACTCATCGACTAAAGTCTAACTGAACTGAAGCAATCATTCATATTGTCTTGTGCTTAAACTTCTGCCATTTTAGGTCTGCCTCAATTTTGGGGCACAAGTGTATGAACTAAAGCAGTCATTCATATTGGAAGCATGTTTGGATAGCTCTTCTAACTTACTTTGATTATTTCATATTAAAGTTTCTGCAATCTATCTCAGGCAATTGAAAATCTAATACCTCTAGGATGATGCAGGTGATAGAGGCACAGGCCGACATGCCTATTCTTGGAGCTGTAACTTTATATTCATCTCTCCTTACATTTACGCTCCATGTTCACCCTGATCGTCTTGATTATGCGGATCAAGTTTTGGTATGCTGTCTTTTATATTTGTATTTTGCTTCAATATTTTCCGTGTAAATTTCTCTTTCAGAAAATGGGATGAGGGATGATTGCTTGGCTTTGTGTGGTGCCAAGTCTTTTTGCTTTCTATCCTTTTTTCCTCTCAGAAATGGTTAAAAATCATGTGCATAAGGGGATGTATCTTCATGTAGTGGTATATATGGGTTCTTATGTTAATATGAAAGTTTCTTGAAGGAATATTTCTTAGGGGCACCATTGTAAAGATTGTTATAGATATAGTTCAGGACATATTTAAATATCTGGTTTTTCTTCAGGGAGCATGTGTCAAGAAACTCTCCAGCAAAGGAAAGCTTGAAGACAACAAAGCAACCAAACAGATTGTTGCACTTTTAAGTGCTCCGCTGGAGAAATATAATGATATTGTCATTGCCTTGAAGTTATCAAACTATCCACGTGTATTGGAATATCTTGATGCTGAGACGAATAAAGTCATGGCAACTGTTATAATTCAAAGCATTATGAAAAACAACACTCGTATTTCTACTGATGATAAGGTGTGTCTCTATTACTTCTTCTTTCCTTTCAAGAGCTTCTTAATAACGTGTGTTCACTTTTTGTAGGTTGAGGCACTGTTTGAATTAATTAAAGGCCTTATCAAGGATCTGGATGGGAATGTTCAAGAAGAGGTGGTTTGGAAGTTATTTTCTTGTCATCATTTTGAAATTATATTATTATATGATAATATAAACACATTTTATATGTGCTTATTCTTCAAGATTGCCAATATCTTCTCTCTCTCTCTCTCTCTCTCTTCTTTTTGTTTTGATATCAATTATACATACTGATCTTCACATTTAAAGTGTCTTATTATTTTTAAACTCTTTCTACACTTAGATTGATGAAGATGATTTCAAGGAGGAGCAAAATTCTGTTGCACGTCTTATCCAGATGCTGCATAACGATGATCCAGAAGAGATGTTCAAGGTATAATAATTTATTGATAACATTCCTGCAAGCCATCTTATGTATGCATGGACATTTCTGTTATTTAGAGTGCATCAGTTAGGGTCTTCCACATAAAAGAGATATGCAAGTCAACAGGAACATCTGATTAATCATTTATTGATTGAGCATGTATGAAGTTTCTTATCTTTGTCCCCGTCTAGTAAATGATGAATAAGAATATTGAAACCTGGTATCTAATGTGTAGAGGAAGCTGCTATATAATTCTCATGGTCTGATAAATTGACATGGGATATGGTGTGTAAAGGTAATGGTCAAGGATATTAGGTTAAGGTTTGTAGGAATTGGATGTATTCATGAGTTAGGTTAAGAAAAGTTGGGTTTGAGATCTTATTACAGCAGTGTTACCAAACTGTTATAGGTTTTGCCATGATTTATATCTAAACTTTGTGACGTGTTTTCAGTTGTCAGAACTGAACTTTAATTTTGAAGGACCAAGATTTGTGTGGAATTTCTGACATGCGATGCCTGTGACATTTTTCTTTTAAACTTCGTCAAGGCAAAAGCTGAATTTTCGTTTGGAATCAAGTCGCCTGTAATTTGATGTTTCACTTTTGAACTTCTGTAGTTTTTTGTGGGTGAATTGCACCTCTTTATTTATTAAAGTTTAACTTGAAGGTTTCTTTAATAGTTATTTCTTAATATGATTGTCTTGTTATTTTTTTTTGTCCTTATCTTAGATGTGTTTGCACCGAATTGTGAGCATCTTTTCAACTCTTGATGTTGGTCATAATCCATTTACATGTTTGCAGATCATATGTAGTGTGAGGAAGCATATCCTGACTGGCGGACCTAAGCGGCTACCCTATACCGTTCCTCCACTCGTGTTTTCTTCTCTCAAGGTTTGGTTCTGTATTTGCAGCTAAATTGACTTGTTGGTTTGTTTGATTTTTTCATCCAACACAAATTTGTTCTCTGGCTTCCTCCTATCTCTATTTATGATGTTTGATAAACTCAAAACTAGACTTAAGTCATTCATGTTTGTGTGAGACTACTACGATGTGATACCTATTATACTTTGTTGTCTGTAATGTGCAGTTGGTTAGGCGACTGCAAGGTCCAGGTCCAGGCCAAGATGAAAATCCTTTTGGTGATGAGACATCAACTTCTCCAAAGAAAAATTTTCAGCTTTTGAATCAGGTGATTTCTTATTGTAGGGAACGATTACTCTCGTCATCACTGGGAGTTGTTGCCAATTGAATGCAGCATACATGTTGGTTTACTGTTATTATGTTTGCTTAGCATGTGGTAGAAACTACCGGCAAATATTTTGCCCTAAATTAGATGCATATACCTTACATGCTGCATTGTGTTGCTGTATTGAACAAATATTGAATTCGAAGCTGTATTGAACAAATATTGAATTTGAAGGCCCGTGTATTACATCAGTATCAATCTTCCTTGTAATCATCATAATATGCTCAGCTTTTTGTTTCAGACTATTGAGGCTCTGTTGAGTGTTCCAGCACCCGAATTGGCATTACGGTTGTATTTGCAATGTGCTGAGGTACATGGAGATCTTCGGTATATAAACATTTAGAGGACCTTAAGCCAAGCCCATATTTCTTAACTTGCATCTGTCTTTGAATTTTAAATCAGGCTGCAAATGACTGTGATCTAGAGCCGGTTGCATATGAATTTTTCACACAAGCATATATTCTGTATGAAGAAGAAATTTCGGTGAGTTGATGGCCCTATTTATGAACTGATCCTGTTTATCGTCTTTTCTCAAGCGTGAACTGAAATGGACGTTTTTATTTCTGCTTATCCTTTCTTGCTCTGTCTGTTTGCTATTATAGGATTCCAAATCACAGGTGACTGCATTACATTTAATAATAGGGACTCTTCAGAGAATGCATGTCTTCGGTGTTGAGAACAGGGATACTTTAACGCACAAGGCTACAGGGGTAAATATTATGCAGTTCATTTGTATATAAGAGCTATAGAATCCTGTTTCTGCTGAAGCCCTGATCTGAAGCTTTATATGTGCAGTATTCTGCTAAACTTTTAAAGAAGCCTGATCAGTGCAGAGCCGTTTATGCATGCTCACACCTCTTCTGGGTTGAAGAACAAGATAACATGAAAGACGGAGAGAGGTGGGTTGCCAGAATTTTAATTTAGGCGTTTGCATCTCTAAGTGTATGTATTTGATGTGATGGCAATGACTTGCTGATTTTTGAACCTTTTGTCAATTTTGTTAACTGGCTCATTTCCTTAGTGAGTTTTATCACGTAGCTTTTTGGCACCATGGATTTTACTTGCCAAATTAGTTATAGTATGTTGTAGTCTCTCGTAGTAGTAGGTGGTTTTGGAACTGTGAAATGACAATGTGACATACTGACTAAATTATTGATACTTTTGTGTGAACCAGGGTCCTGATTTGCCTAAAGCGTGCATTAAGAATCGCTAATGCTGCTCAACAAATGTCCAACGTAACCCGAGGTAGCACTGGATCAGTGGTGCTCTTTGTTGAGATACTGAACAAGTAAATTTACACTTCCTGCTTAACCCATCAGTCCATTTCTTTGGTTTTTCTCTTATTTATAGAAGATATATAAATCTTTCTCCATTTTGCAGATACCTTTATTTCTTTGAGAAGGGGAACCCGCAGATCACTGTTGCCACAGTCCAGGGCCTGATTGAATTAATTAATACTGAGATGCAAAGTGACTCTACCACACCAGACGCAACTGCAGATGCTTTCTTTGCTAGCACGTTGCGTTATATTCAATTCCAGAAACAGAAAGGCGGTGCTATTGGTGAGAAATATGAGCCTGTAAAGGTGTGATTTGTTAGATAGCTGGATGCCCCTTCATCATGTTTATCACTTCGAGAGCTGCAGATCGCCCCTTTGAAGGTTAAAAAGTGATTCCAGTCGGACTTTCTCTCAGAAAGGAATAATGTGTTGCTAGGTTCCTAATGTAAGTAATGTTCATCCGCCAGAGACACGCAACATTGAATTTCAGTTAGCATTGGTGTCGTTAATGTTCATCCCAGAGAAATGCAACATTGAATTTCACTAAGCATTGGTGGTAGTTTATCCTCTGGAATCTATATGCTTATTGTGCTACTAGAAGTTTCACTTTGGCGATGTGTAACTTTGGTGTTCCTCTTGCTTGCTTTTACAATGGAGAAATTAACTTTGAGCACAACTTATGGAATGCATCCTCTTTCCTCGACTGTTTGCCTATTTAAATGCAGAATTGTGTTTGTAATGTTTGTTTTTAATATAGTGTATGATATAGACGTATCAGGTTCTAATTGTGTTTGTAATGTTTGTTTTTAATAGTGTATGATATAGACGTATCAGGTTCTATGTAAAATTGTTGGTATTATTTTCAGTTTTGTTGAAATAGGGTCTTTTGGTGTCGCAAGATATGGAATTATTATCTTGGACTTAAAAGCTGGAAATCATTAGGAAACGCCACTCGTGGAAATTGGAAAATGAATAGATAAATGCACTAGTTGCCAACATTTATAATGCCCATGGTCAAAGCCTCTCAGGGCTTCTGTGTGTAATAGAATATGTAAGTTTCACATCAAGTAACTGTTAGGGAGGTCTAAGCTTAAATAGCAGGATGGTGAATCTACTTATCGGATCTGATATGGTAAACTCACTTATTGGACTAGTTTTTTGGTGGTGAAGGCTAAAATCATCCCCCAAAGTCTTGACATTCACCATTACGAGTTTGATATGTGTTTTAGTTGTTTCATATGCATAAGTCATAACAGTAAGATAGTAGCTTAATTTGAAAATTAGCAATCATTTATTTCAATCAAAGGCTTCGAAGTCGGGAGCCAGCAGCATACAAAGATTTCACATGCATAGCATATACATTAGTCAGGCAACTCCAAGGTTAGGAGCCTAGAAATACAAATTTGTGACAGAATTGTTTATTATTATTATTTTTTTTTTTGGTGAATTAGAGGTGAAATCATATGCATTAGCTACGGGCTTAACCTTAATTTTTTTTAACCCATAGCGTACTTATGAGTCCAGCTCCGAGCCACAGTCTCGTACTTTGTCCTGTCAGCCTTGTACATATGAGCAATTTCCGGAACAAGCGGATCATCAGGGTTCGGATCCGTCAGCAGAGAACATATTGAAAGCAAAACCTGAAAAATGAAAACAAACATTTCAAAAAGAGAACAAAAAAGATCTTATTCAAGACGGAGCCGAATAAGCAACAAAACACAAACAGTCAACAGACCTTGGATATGGTGAGGGCAGGACTCCATTGCTCCTTGAGAATATCCAAGCAAATATTACCATTGCTGTTTATATTCGGATGAAAAACTTTGGTCCTGAACGCAACCTGAAATTGGCAGTGACAACAAAAGGGTTACAGAAAAGCCGAAAATGGTGTACCAACAAAAATATGTTGGTGGTGGTTCAGTCAATTACCTTGGGAGGTTTGAAGGGGTAGTCAGGAGGAAAATGGATGGTTACGAGGAAGACGCCGCCGGAGTAAGGGCTTTCATTAGGGCCAATGATGGTTGCTTGCCAATGAAACATATTCTCACCCATGGGACCTATAAATATATAATAGTAGCAAATTAGAAATAGCTTGATTTCACTTGGGTCTTTTATCAAACACATGAGCTTCATTCTTTTTTCAACTGTGCGGTATAGTATTAGGATTAGTAGTAGCACTACCTGCACTGCATGATGTTGGAGGGTCTCTCTGGAGATCCTTGAGCTCCTTGAGAATTCTCTTGGATGCCATTGAAGGAAGCAAAAAATTTCAGAGGAAAAGCCTCTTGAAATTGAATTGATGATGTAGAAAGTTTGTGTGGAGAGGAAGATGAGAATTCAAATATTGCAAGTGTAAATGATCTGTGGAAGACAGACATGGTGGTGTGTATATAATGAAGGTGGGTGAGAGGGTGGTCCTCTCTCTCTCTCTCTCTCTACTGTGCTTCTTTTAGGAGTGAAAAGGAGTGGGTACGGATTAGAGAGCATAGAATAGATTCAATTCACATCCTCCTCCGACTCAATGGTCATTCATTGTCAAGTATGGGGTACAAGAACTCAATTGCCTTTCTTGGGAAGAAAATCTTTTTTTATTTCCCCCACTTTTAAATAGTAGTAATAAAATGATGCCAATGTATGAAAATCAATTTGTTTACTTCTTCTAATCAGAAGTCAAATATCTATAGCATCCCTTATGCTTTTCTAGAAAGAGCACAATTAGATCGTGAGTGTTATGCTCGAGCTGATTATGTACTCTCACGTCAATACATGAAAATTTGAGTTCGAATTTTCGTTTTTAATGAAATAAGTTATCAATTGAGTTCCCCCTTCATCATTATCGAGCAATGGCTCAGGTGGCAAGACTGTCATTCCCATAGATGAAGGAATGAATTTGAATCCTTCTGAATTAATTTATATCAGTATTTTGAAAACCGTACTATTCTGATGGCTGACTTTTCAACACGATCAAATTAAAATATCGGAGGTACATAAAAATCGTCGACTAAAAATTGGTCGTTGAGCCAACAGTTTTATAATTTTTGAATTAATTTTCTATTTTTTTGACAATATTATGTATGTAATATACTTAATTATTTATAACTTAAATTTTAACATGTATTAATTATTATATCAGTGGTGGTTGAATCGATGATCTAACCCCCTGACCGGATCGACCTTTGGTATGATTTTCAACACACTGGTTAATACTAGTCTAATATGGGTATCAAACCCAAAAATAAATAAATAAAAACTTCCCATAAATGTACTCACACCAATCATGTTTGAGAAGGCCTAAAGAATATATATAGACTATACAAAAAGTGTTGGCCCTTATATTTTTCATAATATTTTCGAACTCAACCAATAAGCTTTGAAGTAGGCTCATCCATGAAGTAATTAAAGTATAGAGATACTATTAATTTGAGATAAAGATTTGGAAGTAGGATCATAGATGAGCTTAATCTAATATTACAAAACAAGCATAGTGGAAACCAGCTCAACTGGCTTCCATTCATTTACAGCTATAAAGAATCGACTCATGCCGAAAGCAATATCTGGCGACTTATCAAGTTCCATTTTTAATTATAGCAAAAAAAAAAACCTAATCATACATATGAGAAAGGTAATGTTGGTTTGGTTGGTCAACAATGGTAGCATGGTCCAAAATGTGGTCATGTCAAAAATTGTTTCTGCAATTTTCTATCACAGATTCGTGCTGCAAAGGATTGTGAAGGTGTCCTCCACTATCAAGAGGACCCTCCATTGAGGACTCTGTCCACATCAAAGAATCCGACGGCCTCACCGCGGTCAAATCATTCCAGCTAGTATAATATCCCTAACCTTAAAGTTATTATTCGTGCTTAGCTAAAATGATCGAAGAATCTAAACACTCAATCATGTTGCTAATGAATATAAAAAAAAAGTGACTAACATTACAGTGTCGTTGATAATAATCCCACCACAAAAACAAGGAAATCTAGGGGCGAATCTACTCCGAAAGGCCCTTTTCTTTTAATGCAGGTAAAAGAAACCACACATATGAACCAAAAACCAGACGAGTGGTCCAATAAACTAGACACGGAATACAGCAAAACCACAAGCATAGACAAGCCTTCACGCGAAGATACAATGTAATGAATATAAACTGAGTTCATGCAAGGCAAAGATGTTTTCCTAACTGGGATGGTTCCAGTCTATTAATACATTAAACATATCAAAACCGGGAGTAAAGAAAAAGGAGGTGGGGCAACTATGTAAAGTGATTCAACAATTAGAGATCACAGCAATGCAAGACAGCGACATCAAACCACCTGATAAGCTTTTACAGTCGCCAAGTCTTGTCACTTGAGACGGTAACTCAGAGGCTGCAACTTCTTCAAGAACAAGAGCAGAAAAGAAGTGGGGGAATACGAGTGGGACGGAAGGAAGGCCGTTATCTGTATACATCTAACGTTTGATCACAATATGGAGCAGGCCTTTTGAGCTTTGCTTTTCTTTTTCTTCGTCTTTGGCGGTTGAAGCACAACCTTTATGGCTTGATCAAACACTTCCTTCACATTCTGCAGTCACAAAAGTCCAACAATCCATTCAGTGGAGAACCTGTGGCTTTATACAACAAGTAAAACATTGTTCATATCATAATACAATATACAAATTAATACCTGCTGTGTTTTTGAACTGCACTCGATGTAAGCAGGTGCACCAATCAATTTCCTGAGCTCCTCTCCCTTCAATGGAAAATAAATTATAACCAAAAAAAGGTACAATATTAAATGAACTTGGAGAGAAGAAGAAAAAGAATCGAGGAATCTGTACGGAAATTTAAAGCAATAATCTTTACCTGAGCTGTAGTAATAGGCACAGCACCTGGATGGTCTATAAAGAACTGCTTATCATCCCGGAGATCTAGTTCCATCAAAAGTAGGAGTAAAAAATAGTAAGGAAACTTTCTATATGTAGAAAATTTTATGTATATTTCAATTACAAAATCTATAAAACTAAAAAGAAACTTCTAATCAAAGAATCCCAACAAGAGAATGGAAATCATTAAGTTACAATGACTAGCCTAGTCTTTCATCTTGTATCTATCAAAAAGAACGTGTAAGCATAAGATAACATAAGCCAATTTTCAAATCATTTCAATAGCATTATCTGCAAACAGAAAAGGGAGAGTGATAGTGTTTGAAACTATAGGTTTAAAAGCTTAGGAAAAGAAAAAACCGACATACTTAACCAATAATTACTATATGTACTGGCAAACCGATGCCATCTGCATCACAGTTTTTAATATATTGGCACTGTAAGAAACTCTAACAATCAATGAAGCCTTAACTAACATATAGAAAAAGGCTCAATAACATTTCATCTCAAACCAACCACTCGGGATGTAATAGCTAAATGTCAAAAATGGAGTTTCCCATGGCTGGTTTCAAGAATGAAATCAACCATATAATCAACTCCTAAAGAAATTATCCAATGTCCTCTGGTAGAAACTGATAACACACCAAAGCTTTAAAATAAAAGAGAGAAGAAAAAAAATAGTAGAAATGAAACAACGAAAACCTAGTATATTATATTACAAGAATGCGCCTCATAAATTATGAGTTATATAATCTAAAATCATGCATAATGCAATGGACCTGGTTAAGAAGGGAATACAGAGATGGCAGCCAAAATGGCGCGAAATATTATCATATACAAGCTGCAACCTAAGTTCCTCTGCAGCAGTACATTGCTTCATATATAGCAACTATTAGTTACATGTATAGACATCAAAACCTACTCTTCCCAGGAGAAGCAAAGCACAAGTAGATAGAATCTCATCTGGAGGTTCCAAACAAAAAGCTACTCAAAGAGTTGTTAGTGTCACTCACTTGCCTTCATCATGATATAACCAGTCCTGAATATGACCAAAATAATATACCCATCATAAAACTTTTCTACACTCGAAAGACATTCCCACCTAGCTGAAGGGTTATAGCAGATTCATCCCAACCAACCAACCAAATCAGTATTTTCCGAAATCTATTTGATTTATTCCTCTCGACTATCATAGAAAATGTATCAGTAAAATAATCTAATATAGACCGCCAAATTCAAATCAAATCAAGTACTTGAGAAGGTGGTCATATGACTCATCAGAGTTCCCACCTTGTGCCTAACTTTCCTCTTACGATGGAACAATCGCTATCATCAAAATTTAAAGGAACAAAATCCTTCTTGTCACAATGAAACTCCTATCTCTCTGATGGACTGGGACACTTAAAAGACTGGCATGACCAACTAAGTAAACAGCACCATGTAACTATACAAAACAAACCCTAAAATAGGTGGATCTTTGCTCTCTTTTTCTGGCCACTACTTGGCACTTGCAGGATGTACATCTCAACTAATATGATAATAATGAAACTAAGGTAAACAAGATAGAAATAACATACTAAACAAAGAATGATTAATGATAACTGAATTTAATAAGCTCTAACAATGCAGCTCAAGCTGATTAAACCACTACAAATTGCAACCATGATAGAAATTAAGCAACATTGAATTTTAAGTCACAATAAAGTTCATTATGAAGCCAGCATACTGGACAAATTAGGCTATTTCAGGAAGAAAAAAAAAAGAAAAAATATTGTTAAGCAACTACATGTAATAAAAAAAAGATAAGCTAATGAATACTGAATAACAGCATACTGGATCTGTAACACCAGTAACCAAAACAGACACGATCTTACCGAGCTTTGTTCCAACAAGAACTATAGGGACACCAGGTGCATAATGCTTCAGCTCCGGAATCCACTGATAATGAAGCCAAAAAAGATGAAAAACATATCAGCACATAATATTAAGGGTGCAACGTGCAAAATCTAAAAATGTTTCTCTTTTGTCAAAAGGGGAAATGCCAGCAATATGTGCAAGTCCGCAATACCTTCTTTGAAACATTTTCGTAGCTGGCCTTGCTAATGAGAGAGAAAGCCAGTATGAAAACATCTGCCCCGCGATAACTCAAAGGTCTTAATCTATTATAATCCTCCTGCCCTGTTCCACAGAAAAACAAATTCAGGCCAGGCAAGAAAATCTAAGATCTAAAATATTTCAAAGAACATAAAGGGGGAAAAGAAAAGGAACCATAGCTATGCAAACTTACCGGCAGTATCCCATAACCCCAGGTTAACGGTTGCCCCATTGACAACAACATTTGCACTGAAATTGTCGAAAACAGTTGGTACATAATCCTGTATCACATTGCAGTGCAAAAAGAAACAATAAGAGATCTAGCACTGCATTGTAGAACATTCTCTTTGAAGAATACAATCTAACAAAATGGGATCAGAAAAATGCATAGTGTTTAAGAAACTATTCTAAAAATCTGACAGAAATAGCCAGTTCAAAACTTCAGATTTTGTTATCTTTTTCTTCTATACCGCACCAACCAAATGGAACAAGAGACTCCCATAATGCATTTCAAATACAAGATATCACAATTAGAAACGAAAAACAATCATATATTTCAAATCTAGAACCAAGAGAATGCAAGCAAAAGCTGCCATGATCACATATTTCAAGCAATCTATCAACTTAATCATCCTTTTAACTAATCAGACAACATATAACACGACATATGTCAAATTCTTTCAAAAAACAGAGCTGGAAACAAAAGAGGAAATGCAAGTCCATTCTTTAGTCAAAAAATATAGAGATGAAACTATAAAAAGAAAAATGCTTCACAAAGTACCCATTTTAACCAAATTGTCATTTCCACAATTTTCCCAAAAAAGCCAGTCAATTTCACATTTTTACAAGCCCTCCCACCCTGTTCTTGAAAAGGGAAACCAAAAAAGAAAATCAAAAGAAGACGCCAAGAAAGGAAAGTGGCAATGTTGTTTAACAATCTCAGCCATTTTCTTTCCTTTCCTTCCAATTTTCCAGGAAACCAAACACAACCCAGAAAACATACACTCACACCCACCAAAAAAAAGCACATGCTTTCAACAAAAACAACAAAATTAGGGGAATTCAGAGAAAGTAAGAAACTGACCGTCGGGAAGGTGTTGCTGGTGTAGGAAATCAGCAAACAGGTCTTGCCCACAGCTCCGTCACCGACAGTGACGCACTTTATGAACCTCGAAGCGCTCATTTCTCTAAGCCCTCCAAAAAACCCAAGAAAAAAAAAGCCTCAGATCTTCGCCTGAGGACCTGATCACGCACACTCCAAGCTGGTTTCTTCTTCTTCCTCCTCCTCCTTCTCCTTCAACTCAGCATTTGTACCGCTCAACAAAAGGCACGAAATCGAAACCCAACCCTGACGAAATCATAAAACCCTAACTGAGGAAAAAAACAAAAAAATTGAAAAAGGAAAGAGCAATGAGAAGAGGAAGCTCAGAGAAAGAAAAAAAAAGGAATGGAACTTGATTTTGGTTGAAGATGGTGAGATCAAGAAGAGGAGAGAGAGAGAGAG
>JAYMTT010000140.1:0-18396 GCA_036898025.1 Hypseocharis bilobata
AATGTTCATGGCCCCGTTCATAGAACTGTGGTTTCTGAATCTTAACGCCTAATCGGCAAACTCAACAGCCTGAAAGATGACAAAACCTGTTACTAATTGTCCTCATTTCCGCAAAGAATTGTGTTTATTTACCCTAAAAAGAATATTGGCCTAAAGGTGGAGTGTCAGCCTAGGAAGCACAGGAGAAGATGAGCAATATGCAAACAAGATACGGATAAATAAAATCTCCAAAAATCCAAGATACCATTAACAAAAAAAACCGTTGTCAAAAAAAGCAGCTTAAGCAATAACTTGTCATACAAAGCCATCAAGCAAGTACATTCTACAAATATAGCAATTAACAATTAATAACCTAATTAACCGAGTACATAAATCTACATGTTCCCACAGCAAACATGGAATTTATTGTCAGAGTTAAAAACCAAATCCAAAATACTACCAACTCTTTACAACTCAAAAATCTTCAAACCCATCACTAATAAATTTTCGAATTTTAAGTTTCATGTTATATAGGCCGCATGGGGTCTTCGAGTCAAAACCAAATATCAGGGCTGGTGCTTTTCATTACTTTTAAAGCTACCTACATATCCTAAAATCCTAGTTTTCCAAAACAGTGGCAGCTGCCAAATTAATATATCTGCCTCATTACAAGGAAGGTAAATTCTCTCTATCCTTTGGTATTTCTTCACGTCCACAAGTTGCACGGTCAACAATGAGATAGGTCACTCTTCAACATTACTGCTGCTGCTCGTATATCTGCATGTAAGCCTCGGAGAGGGCAACCATTTGAGGAAGTGTCTCTGAAACATGCAGATCCTGCATCTCATACCTAAAAAATGAAGAAAAAAATTAGCTCATGTGTGACAATAGTTGCTGGTTACAATCTTATATACATCTACATCATTCCATGTGTGACCAGAATTTACCATAGTTCTTCTGACTTGCGCTGTACGAACACCCTGTAGCTCCCTTCACCAGGCTTACCATCATGAACAAAATTAGCAATCAAATCATACTTCGTTCGAATCTTCTCATTCCCTTTTGGAGTGGGCAAAGGAATGTAATCTTTCAATTCCAGATTCTTTACTGGAAAATTAACTGCACGACGACAATATAATTAGTAAACACATTGACTGTGACACACAAGCAGGCTAAGGTACACAGAGAGCTACAGCCCCGTGTTTGTCATACAAATCACAAATATGAAATATTTCCACCTATACTATATCTCACCTAAAGTAGGATTCTTCTCCACAAAAAAGTTGTTCTTCGTGAATCTCCGCATATGGAGAATTAGGTACTGTGGCAATCTGGTGACACGGTATCTCATCCTTGCCGCATGAGGACGTACGACTTCAGTAACAGTTTCACCATCAAACTTCTTTAGTATGTTAAATAGTGGTACCTACAAGAAGAGACGTAAATTTAGTACTTACGATACAACACTATAAAAGCATATAAAAACTTTCTGAAAAACCACAAATATAGCCTTCCTTTTTATCTTCACTCTTTTAAAAACTACCTATAGCTGGTTAGGTGTAAATTGCCACCACAAGAATATGTGACTACTGTGTAAGTCTGGATAAAGCCTATGATCAATTAAATAGAAAATGCGAGTTGAGTCATCTACAGCAAACTGATATTCAAAGAACATGAAAAAAAACGATGCTGGTTCCGTATTCAGGAATCATAGGGCTTGATTTCAGCAAAGGTCAATATGGTAGTCATGGAACCAGAGACCTAGGAGACATCTGTTGTTCTTGCTCTTTTTATAATAATTACTATTATGAAATGAACAAGAAGCAACTATAGGCACTCTAAATTCTAGGACAAATCTAAAAAAACTAACATATTGAATCAGGACAAATCATTCTCCTCTAAATAGTAAATTAATGGAGCAACAAACAGCACCAGTTGATATTTACGCAACATCGCTATCTATAAAGGACATAGAGCTGGTTATTCTACCTCAAATGCTTCCACTTTGAACCTGAACTATAAGTACAATCAAGAGAATTCATAATCTTTTACGGTCAATCACGTTCCTAACTTGTATTGTATTTAACAGATCACTTCCATTATAGTTCAAATCATTCAGAACTAAAAGGTGTCCGAAAAATGTAAGTACAATATCTAACTAAACTGGAATACTAAAATATGCCAACATATAGAAATAATAAGATCAACAAGAAAAGAAAATAGACAAGGCTTGTATTGTGTTATGCAATTGATGATGAATTACATATTCTTCTCTAGGGCAGCCAAACCATAAGTAAGGCCTTCACTGAAATGGTTGTACACCAATACTAGTACTTACTGCAGTATGTTAATATGACTCATGCTCACATCAGTTTCTAATTAGTTTCTTAATTACTACTGATTCTTGGTCCCTAGAAATTGGTTGGAGCCCATAACAAGTCCATTTGATGTAAATAGGGATTAAGATCACGAAATCAAAAGTGATATGAATTTTTTAACGAGCCCTGTTCTCATTCCTCACTCCTTCCATCATAGTTTCTGTGCTTTAGCACAACCGCTATGATAAACTTAAATACAAGTGTCCTTATTCCACTCTCCATTGTTTGCTTCCACACCTTATTTGAAGGTTCAAACCAACTTCAAACTTCGATGAGGACAATAGTTCTGTCATATTGTCAATTAGAAAATCTCAACATAAAAATTAAGCACCTTAGTCAACAAGATTCAGATTGTAAACAGAAACCAACTAAAGAAAAAGAACAATTAAGAACATCACATACTATATATATATATATAGTATAACAACCACACAAGGCAGTGCATTCCTACCTGGGGTATGATGTTTTTTTCCATGACATCTTTGAAAAGAGGTGGTGGTGGCAAATCTAGTCCAAGCATTAAGAATGGCATTCTGGAAGTTTCTGTGACAACATCACGTTCAGCTCCACCATCAGTGGTTTTTGCAATGGCATTCTGATCATCACCATTTTCCTTCTTTTCAGCAAGTGTTTTAGGAATCTCTTTCACAACTTCCAATTCTCCCTATGAGGCACAGAAAATTTTAAGTTCAACTTAATTACTAAGTATATAACATAGGAACTAGCAACAATTAACACACTAGGATGACAGAAAGAACCTGAAAGCACTTGTAGATAATGCTGTTATTTTTCTTTGAAGTTCTAAGATCTGCATGCAGCGTATTAAGAAGCCATGACATGAATTCAACTGGGTCTGATTGTGCACCAATCCGAAACCGTTTTTTACTGGCTTTCATAACTGCCTGCAGAAATTCGTGCGGACTCACCTGTAGTTATGAAAATATCAAAACTATGAGTTTCAAGGTCAATAATGAAAACTTACAGTGAGTATGAACAAAATCAAACCTGTCCCTTGAAGTTCCGTGCATGCCAAATCTTCCGTGTGAGTTCTCCAAATCGATGGACAAGTGGAGACTTGCAGTGCTGATAATTTTCAGGGATAAGAAAAAAATTCCTCAATGGAGTAACCCGCATTAAAGATTGAATTGTAACATTCACAAAGTCGGTCTCCTTGATGTTATTGAGCCCAACCTGAAGAATCACAATAACAAAAAACATCATGACCGAGTCTAGAAGATCGCTGGAAATCTACATCTGAATACATTAATAACAGCGAGCATGAAACAATATGGGAATATTATATATCTAAAAAACAAGAGAGGTACCATTCCAGGAAGGTAATCAGAACCATCCAGTGCTCTAGACCATAGCTTGTTTTTATCAAGCAATGCCACTTGTTCCCTGGTAAACCTGCGCAGATTTCATAGACGTAATGCACTTAGAAATACATAATTCAAGACACCCTGGCACAATTAAGAGGAAAATGCAAGCCGGGAAATGTAAGAATGAACAACGTAATAAAACTGAATACATTAGAGCTGAGAAACAAGAAATTGACCAATATAACTAAATGTCCAAGGAAAACCATAATATATTGAACATAACAGCTTAAAGCAATCAAACAAACCTTGGGTTTAGAACATGCCGAATGTCATCCAATGATGGATCATTAATTTCATATCCATCAGGGAGACAATAAACTTTCTCAGTTCGTAAATTGATATAAACATGGTGCCCTGCTTCAAGGCTATGAGTATATGCATGAGACTTCTGTCCCCTTCCTTGGTAATACTTCCCACAGACTAAACATGCATATACGTTCAAATTTGACAAAGACACAGAGCAAAACCTCTCAAAGTCAAAATCCAAAACCTGCAAAGCAGTAAGAAATCAAAATTAGATATTGAGACTTTCCAAGTATAAATTTTTGTTAGTATGTTGACATAATATAATGAACAATTTCCAACTATAAATTTGTCTTGGCATGTTAAGTAATGTAATGAACAATGGGACTCTCTAAGTATAAATTTGTATCGGGATTTAATGAACAGTGGTACTTTCTAAGTGTAAATTGGTAACAACGGGACTTTCTAAGTCTAAGTTCATCTTGGAATGTTAAACAATGTAATGAATAATGGGATGCTAAGTATCAAATTGTGTTGCTATGTTACATAATATAATGAACAACGAGAACCTCTAACTATAAATTTGTATTGGTATGTAACATAATGTAATAAACAACATGACCTAGCTGACATTCATAATATCTTGAGCAGTTACGCTGAGATGAATACCTGGCGATTGACCATATCGAGATAGGGGCAGTCCCTTCGTGATTCAATCTGCCGGTTTCGCTTCCCTTGACTGACACCATGCTCAGCCGTGTCACTGTCATCCTCATCATCATCTTCTTCTACTTCATCTCTACGACTATTAAGCTCCACCTTCGTTCCATTATGTTCTACCCTCCTGCCATTGCTCACTTCCCTTCTTTCATCATCTTCCTCATCGTCGTCGTAATTGGACAAAGGAAGAAGAGGGTTTTCGAAACCAAGGCGAGGAGGAGACGGAGATGACTTCTCAACCAGTTTCAGCCTCTTCGAATCAGGAACCAGACCGTCCTCAGCTTCCCTCTTATCATCTCCTTCTCTCTCCGTCTTCATTCTCTCAGCAGCTCACAAATTCACTAAATTACAAATCAGGTTTCATTACATTAGCTCGTCAGTGCTTAATTCAATAGCATTCTGATGAATTCAACCAATTAGTAACAGAAATTGAAGAACAAATTGAAACCAAAAAAAAAAAAAAAGAAGATGCTTATCTAGGTTACCCAATAAAATTTTCAATAAACCGAACAACTGGGAGCAAAATTAATGAATACTTGGTAAGGAAATATTGGGTTCTAATTACCTGAAACGCTCTGTTTGGCCGGCGAGAAACCTTGAGAAAGAGCAATGGAAAAGACGAATCAACCGGAAGCTTCGACCCAGAACCAGTGGTTCTTCAGTGACAAAATGAAGAACAGAAGAACCCTGATGCGGTCGATGGACAGTAACAGTATATGCAAATTTAATTAATTTACCGGAAGAAAAATACTAAAAATGAAAATAAGGCGGTAGTTATAGTAACCAATCACCTTCTGCCACTTGTATATACAAGTGCTCTGGACTCTGAAGTGATTGGGCTTTTGGGCCGTCCTTGTCAAGCATACACGAACCCTGTTTATAGGAAGCCCAATATCTTACTGTCAAAAGGCCCAGACCTTTGTTTTGGGCTTTAATAATAAGGTTTTCTTTTGTTTTTTTAGCTTTAGGCTGAAACTAAAATTATAGTATGGTATTTTTTTTCCAACTTAAAACTATTTTTTAAAACTTTTTGCAACCTCGAATATTTATTTATTTTTAAAATATATGAATAGCTCAAAGTATTGGTTAATTGGCTCTTTAACTTGGGTTAGGTGCCTCATGAAGCATTTAACTTGAGTTCGAATCCTAAGCCCATGCTTTGAGAAACATTTTTGCACAAATAAACATCATTACTTGTTGGCATTTTATTTGGAAATTTTTCTTTTTTTTTTCAAAAGAAAAAAAAATCTATTTGTTAATTTCTTCTAAAACCCAAAGTTTTTTTTTAAATCTTAAAACCAGAAGAATTTATTAGAATCAAATTATTATTGATGAAAACTTTAACAAATGGCGGGAGAAAAGGTTGTTAGTTCCAATCGTCGTAAGCTTAGTGACTAGGGCATGATGTTTTTCCTCTCAAATTCCTTAGGTCGGGCATGAATAGCCTGTTTTTGACCCATTCGGAGAAGTAGGCTTAATTCGGTGCGCAAAAGCCGGAAAGAGTATAATAAAAATACTGCTTAGAGAACTTAAACTAGGCAGACAAAATATGTCCCAAAATAATGTTAATTTGTGGTTTTAGACCTCTAAGTTCATAATATCCTGCTTCCCTCTTGAAATACTGAGATTCTTATATGCATTCACTCTGCATGTAGAATTCAGATTATCCATCTATACCAATTTGAAAGTCCCAACTGCTAACCTCATAAATCGAAGCCAAATTGAGAAATAAAAATTACAATTTACATAATTTATATGCTTTATCCATCTGACAAAATGTTCTGCTAATTTGGTCATATAGAAAACAGCAGTACAAGTCAATGTGAAGAACAGAACAAAGAAAAAGGATTTGATTTATTGTAAAACCATCACTGCACTGCTATAATCTTTTAACTGGTCTCTCTACATGCTAGAACATCGATTAGCAAACCTCAAACAAACAAACAAAAAAAGCTTAACATAACATGGATTAATGACATTGCTCGATTTGACAGGAAACAGCATACATGCACAACAATCCCAGATAGAGAGAGCACTCCGAACAGGCCAAGCTCGATTTTATTAAGAAAATTCCTACCAAACAATCATCTGGATATTTCTTTCTTTTTTGTTTCTCCTCCATCCTCTCTTACAATGTGTAGATGACTAGTCTCAGACAGGACTTGAAAAAAATAAACTTGGTAAAGACAGAGGAAATGAAATATTTTAACATTCGAAGCCGACTTCAACTTGGAAGACAATCAACGCGGGTTGAGTTGAACCATTAACACTGATGAAAGGTGAATTTCTCAAATTAAGTTGACAGCCAATCTTTCCGGATTTCAAAGGAGTAGTTGATCTCCAAGTAGCACTTATTGTCATCATCAACAAACTGGAAAACGCACACAAATAGAAACAAAAGAAATCAATGATGTTTTTATCGTTTAATGTCTATGCATTGTATGGACCACAAATTTGAACTTCACATGATGCGAAGATTGATCCATAAATCAATTCATGTATTCAGATAGGCATTAGTTTGCATCTTCTGCATTCTGAAACGGGTATTTAAGAGCCATGGCTTTATATGGTAAGAGAATTAATATCGACAACCAAATTTAATTTCTTTAACTATACATGTGAAAGCAATTGCTAGAGAACCTATAAATGTTACTACTATAATATACTCAAATGGTCCTGTAGAGAACATGTAGTAAACAGGTCATAAGGAAATTTCAGAAAGTTTTTCGGTAAAGACAATGGCACTGGTACTACATTCCAGATGCAATAAATAATATGAGCAGATAATAATACTAGTTCTCTATGTGTACTAAAACTATCAGATTAGGACTATCTATCAAATTAATTTCTTTTTTATCCTTTTCGGAAAATTATTTGGATCATAATAAGGTTACCAAAGGCTAAGGAAATGCAGGAGGAGATCGGTTAATTCACCTTAGTTTTTGCAGAATACCATCCTCTGGCAAACATGCCCGATGGAGTAGTCTCTTCAGGCATCTCGTGTGTGTATGGCTCTGCCTGAGGACTGAAGGTTCCAAGCATCTCTTTCGTGCTGTCCACTGCAAATAAGGATGTAAAATGAGTAAAAACCATCCTTTCTAAATGCCGAAAAAACATAATGCTCTTGCATAACTTGAGAACGAGAGCCGAGAGGTTATTACCCTTGACACCAGTTTTCCACACTGTGTTGGTGTATTTGAGACCAGCTACAATGTTGTTGCTGACCTGGAAGGTGAACTGCAGGCTGTAACGACTACCTTCTTTCAAAGTAAACCATGAGCCTTTGGGGTCTTCTTTCTCAGGAATCGCAAGAACGATATCAGATCTGCCTGGGGATTTGATTGCAAGGCTCAGGATCTTAACATCGGGTTCTAGAGTTTCTACAGAAATGATTTAAGTAACTGTCAGACTCAAATCCAAACACAATCTCTCTCATTATAAAACACACGAATTCTCAATGGAAGCTCAAAGAAGGCACAAACAAGGATTCATGACTAATTCGAATAAAACAAGTGAAATTAGAGAACAGTGACATCTTTCTTCGTCCAACTTATAATTTCAAGAGAAACCCAAATTCTGTTATTGTCCATGTTTTCTTGATTAGATGTTTGGTTGCACAAACGAATTCATATGAATAGGACTAAGAATATACATGGAACCCAACAAGGAATTGAAAAAACTCAAAATGCTACTTCTTTTCCTTCATTTTCTCAACAACCAAACAATAGACAAAGGAAAACAATTATGAAAAAGACTAAGAATATACATGGAACCCAACAAGGAATTGAACAAACTCAAAATGCTACTTCTTTTCCTTCATTTTCTCAACAACCAAACAACACACTAAGGAAAACAATTCTTGGGAAATTAAAAGACTCTTACCTCCAACAGAATTGAAATCCACGCTCCCAAGAAGCTGTTCCTTCCACCTCCTCAAGCTCTCATCATCCTGTATCCTCAGAACAAACAAAAATTTCACATGAATAAGATTCAAAACAGAAACAAATGGAATCAAAGAAAAGGAAACAAAATGTTGGTCCATTCCAAAAAGGGAAAAAGAAAAGTTTCACCTTATCCTTCTCAAGCTGGTCTTTGAGAGAGCACTGAGGACCCAATTCAATCTTCCTCTCCTCATCATCGTCTTCATCCTCAGTTGCATCAATAGAAGCCTCACTCATATGCCTGCGCATCCCATGTTGCTGCTGTTCTTCTGCTTTTTCTGCGGATTTGGTCTCCGAAGCTTCGGTCTTTTCACCACCACCCTCAACCTTGTTGTCGTCAAGACCCATGCTTTTGTAACTCGAAACCACCCCAACCGCCAAAGACATCAACAACAGCCCATCCACAGTGATAACAACAGAGAAAAAAAAGACTCACCAAATGTAACAGACACACAGAGAGAACACAAAAGGGAATGAACCCAGAAAAGCAAAAGGAATAAAGAAACGAGCCCAAAACCCAAAAACCCCTCCTTTGGAAGAATCTGTGTAGTCTCAAGTGAGAACAACAACAAAAAATGTGAGAACCCCAATAAAGAAACAAGCTTTAACAATGAGAGAGAGAGAGAGAGAGTCGAAAGAATCCCAGAAAGGCAAATAGAGGCCAAAATCAAGAAAACCCACAAAAGGATAGCCCTTGAGCAAGAAAAAGACACCCAGAAAAAGAAGAAAAGAAAGAGACAGAGATTAGAGATAGAGAGAGATGTGTTGTATGGGGAATTTCAAATAAAGAAGGAAATGGTCATGTGGTGATCCGAAATTGAGAGAGAGAGAGAGAGAGGGTGGCGAGATCGTGAAGGTCACTCCTAGGCACTAGCTTCCACGAAGACCGCGATTCGAGGAGAGAGGGCTTTTCAATTCCAGTTGGTGCACGCAGGAGACAGCCGAGCCGAGCCTACGAGGAATTGAGCGGTGGAGAGGAGAGATGCTCTGTTCCCGTTGACCTCTTCTTCTCTTCCTCCTCAGTCCTGGATTTTCTGGTTCAGCAAATATAGTACCTACTACTGTGTTTTTCTTAGAATTCTTACGGTTATAAACTTGCTTGCAAATGGTCTATCAACCGTCTTTCCTTTTATATTAGTAACACACTCATCACTCATCATGTAGCTCTAATCACCAGAGTTAGTTAAATAATTGATTGTGGGTGTTTAGAGATCAGTCGGACGTCTAAATAGTAATTAGACGGATGTGATGGCAAAGTTCAAGAACTCAATTTTGTGTAAGAGAAACGATTACAGTGTTGTAGCAGGGTTTTTTTTCAAAATCATTCAGTATTAAAAGTTTACTGACCCGATTAGTTCAGATTCACGCCGAAAATGTTCGTAAAGGAAGTAAAACGCTACTTACCAAATTTTAAAGGTTCTCTATACCTAGGACTCAAACTCCAGATCTTTAGTTAAGGAAAAGGAACCTTAGGTCCCTTACTATCCCACCACACTCATTGATGATTGTTGTATCAACTATCAAGTTTTCACCATAAAACTTTCACTCCAAATTTCAACCGTAACCCTAATTCAAAACCTTAGGAACTTCTCTTTCCTGTCGTCCTATACTAACTTACTACAATTACATGTCGTTAGTGATTAGACGGGTTTAATCATGTTTTAATGAAGTTGTTAGACAAGCTTGTTAATATTATACAAAAATTGCCTTACAAGTGATTAAAAGTGTGATTTGGTGATTGTAGATTCGGACCCTAAACCCAATTGAGCAGTGACAACAGCACAAGACAAGGGACCTCAAAACTCGAGACAAGAAGTGACACTACTACTGTTGTTGTGCGTGATTATCGGGTAAATGGCATTGGCAGCCAAGGCTTTTGCACATAAAGATATGATTATGGCTTTTTGGTGGTGTAGTTTTCTTGGGTTGCTCCCATGCCAAGCCAAAGTAATGGGCAATGGGACGTTGAGATTTGGACAGCTTTAGTTTGAATTACTACCATTTTTTATATTGGAGGTGGGGACCCAAAATGTTCCAATCAAATTCGTTATGGCATATACGTGCATGAGTGGGATCCACATGATGATTAGAACTTTAATGATTTGATAATTGCAATGATAATACATGTGGAGGTGCTGCTGCATTACGAGGGTTTTATTTTATTTTGAAGAAATCGCGTATGATTATTCATTTTAAAAACTTGTTCACGTTTGGTGTTTTAGAAACCTCATCACCTATTTTTTCTCATGAGTTTCTCAAAAATATAATTGTTATTTATCATTTATCGATGATGGAAATGATTAGAACTTGTAATTTCATGTCATGATAATAATATTTTTTGTATAGTTAGGCTTGGTAGCGCATGCCTATAATTAAGCGGGACATTAAAATGGTCGAATGTGCGATTGGCTCCCCTTTCCCTTAATAGTAGGGCATCCTCATCTACTAAGGATGAATAACCTATACACAATTGATGAAAGAGATATGAGTATACATAGTTCTTTGGATGATGTACAAATATATCGTTGTTAATTTGGTGTTTTACCAAATACTGTCACTTATATTCTTTTTTAGAATAGTGTTATTGAAATATAACAGTTACATATTGTTTTATGAGAAGCGATACGATTTAAATTCAGAATGTTCTTCCCGTGACACTAACGTTTCTTTCCACCGATAAGGTAAGAGAATCGTGATTTGCTTAAAACCAGTGGCAATAATACCGACAAACTCATAACAGAAAGTTGTATACTACTGTCGTTAGATGTAACGCACCAGCGTGACACAAATAGATATAATTTAAAATTTCACACAGTTCATGATTTTCTTGATGATAATACCACGACCTAAACGATTTTATATCATGATTATCTTTATCTCTGTTCGCCCGCAGGTAACAATAAATTTTTACGAATCTATAATTTGGACCCTATATTTTTGAAAACATTTTCCAAACTACCCCAAAACATAAGATAAAAAAGGAAATAAAGAAAATGAGAAGGGCAGTATTGTAATAAAGTTGAAAAGGAGGGGTAGAGGTGGATATGTATATCCCCACAGGATCATAACGTAAGACCAACCACAGTCACAATCTAACTGTACACTCTCTCTTAAATCTTTTCTTTCTTTTTGACTTTACATTTCTTCATATTTTATTAATAAATTCGTTTTTTTATTTTTTCTCTCTCAGCTTCCTTTGTTGAATCAACAAACACCAAACCAAACGGAACCTCAAAGATCTTCACTTTCGGTTTCGAACCCATAAAAACTCTCACAAAATCTCACCAGTTTTGAACCTAACATCCACCTCTCAATTCAATTCTCCTTCTACTGTTGTTGCCACCAACGCCAATCTCTCTCTCTCTCTCTCTCTCTCTCTGTAAGTTTCTTCATTGAGCTCTCATTTTTCAGTTTCATATCTTTTTTTCTGGGTTGGTTTGGTGGATGCAAGGAAAAAATGGGCAACCTTGGATTTTGTTGTGGATTGGTGGGTCTGAGTTAGTTTTTCTGGGAATCCAAGTTTTCTCTGCTTTTTCCTGGGATTCCCAGCAACCAAACAAAACCTTTTATTTTTTTTCTTCCTTTTTTGTTTATTTTCTTATTATTCATGATCTATATATGCAGGGATGTATTGGGCTATAGCTGAGCTGTCAGTGTTATTACAACACAAGCTTGCTGGCTAGACTCTCTGTTATCTGATCAGTTTGTTCTGCACATTTTCAGGTGACATTTTGGGTCTTTTGTATCTCTGTTTGTATCTGATTTTATATCTTTATATTCATGCATGTAAGATTATTTTTATGGAAGTTTTGAGATCTTGAGGTTTGATTATTTGTCTGAGTGAATCGGTCTCTGTTCTGGATTATCTGCATTTGCATTTTTCTTGAGATTACTGTCATTTTGTTCTCTTTATCTCCTATTTTATTATTTTAATGAAAAAATTGATTTTTTTTTTGCCCAAATCAATGAGTTACAAATTATATTAGTAAAAGCTATATTTTTCTTGAAAATGGGTCAAAGAAACTGTTTCTGAAATGAAAAGTGATATAAAGGAGAGTCCTTTCTGGCCCCATTTGGTTGAAAGTTTGTATTTTTCTGAAGGAGAAGAGCTAATGGATTTTAGGTGTAAAGGGGACATGACTAGTTTCTCAAGAAATTACAGGTTGAAGTGAAGAGATTTTTAGCGGAAGACGAGACTCTTTTTCCGAGAAAATTAGTTTTGAGGGACTAGTTTCTGCTGAAGTAAATGAACACGGTATAATTCTATGCGCATTTACTTCTCAGTTTGTTGGGTGATGATGCCAGTAACTATCCAGGATAAGGTTGAACTCGATGATCAGCCAAATGGCTTATCTACTCATTGATTGAAAATTCTGCCTTGTGTTCGAGTTGATCTGATGACCATTAATTGATTTTTCAGAATACTTACTATGGCTGTATAAAAAATGGGGCCTCATTGAAAAATATGGGAAAATGAAAATATTTCACTGGAAAAACTAGATTTCCCGTTCTTCTTTATTTCTTGTCATCTTTTTAATGTGGATAAGGATGAAGCCCATCATTGGCCAATCTGTTTCATGAATAAACTATGTTCCCTCAGTTCATAATTAGAAGACAGATAACGTTGTAATGGAACCATATGACGGGATAGGATTCATATATAATATATATTTTTTGTTGCTATGTACTTTTTGTTCATAAATAACAATTATTTGACAAGCTTAATTTTCATTTTCAAAACTGTCATTTGCCACGTCAGTGAGTAGATCTATGTTATGAGTTATTGTTCTTTCGTGTTATCCTTAGGTGACTGGAAGATTAAATTGACTTGATGGTCTCTTGCATAGGTTCTGCAAATAAGTCTCCTCTAAGTAGATTGTTCTTCACCATCCGGTTGTTATTGAATTCTCTTATAATGCTTGACCGCAAATATGTTTTCCATACACAAGTTGTTCACGACAATTTGGAATGTTTCAGCCATTGCAATATTGTATGCACTATGCAGTTGAAGATAAGGTTATGCTGATTGTTATTGGTAGTAATATTTGTCCTTATGAAGGCTTTAAGTTGCTTATTAGTGGTCATACTGGAAATAGAAATGTACTTTCTGTTTTATAAGCAAACCTTGTTTTTATGTGATAAGAATGTGGGTGCCTATTGTCCCTCCCTCTGGAGAAGCTTGATTCACAGTCAAGAATCGTAGTATGTAGTTCATATAGAACTAGAGACAGCGTTGCCAACAGTCAAATTGCTTATCATAGATATAAGATGAAATTAAAGGACATCATAGGCAAGATCTTGGTAAAAAAACTGAGACTCCGTTTTCCTTTGAGTTTTACCTATTTCTTCTGTTAGTTAGTCTAAGCATGGGTCTATTGGGATGAGTAACATCTATAGCCGTGCCCTGCTTTCCATCTCGTTATGGTATATCCCTGGATTTTTGCTTTTTATTCATCCTAAGTTGTCTTAGCATTAAGCTTCCTCACCAAAAGTGCCCCTTACTACATGATGATCATGCAGAGAGTTGGTAATTATTGTTCGTGGACACTCTGCCTCCAATGAGTTGCCTTATCGTGTACATACAAAGCCCCATAAAAATCAAGATAAAAATCAAGGGGTAGCAAAAGGCATCTACAAACTTGTTGTTCATCTTGTAGCCAAAACATGTAAATTTGCTTCCTTGAATGTCTCTGGCTGTTTTGATTTCTTTCAATAATGCCAATAAAACCACAGGGTGGCAAAAGGCATCTGAAAACTTGTTCATCATCGTGTAACAAAAACATGCAAATTTTGTTTCTTCATTTTTATTTCACTGTTTCCAGTCCTTTTTATTTAGGTGTTTGTAGCAAAAATAACTGGTTACTAGATGAAGAAAGAAATAGTTGCTGTAAGTAGGAAAAAGCATAACTTGTACCACAAATTTTCGTAGAGTATAGGGTTAACCATCAATGATATTTTTGGTCCATGATACTAAACTACATATTTGTTATTATTTGATGATTTTTGTTTCTTTCTTTGCTTAGTGCAAGAGTCTGGACATTGCTTGTTCATAGTATCTATAATGTCTTCATCTTTCCTACAGGTTCTTTGTTCTCTATACTTAGATTACCCCTGGAGATCATTCTGTAAACATCGGGCGTAATAAGAACAGTTGTTGCTGATCATGTTATCAAGATCTTGCATAAGTTTGTTAGACTTGGCATCTGGGGACATGTTGAATTTCCCTCAAACTCCTAGATCTCTCCCGCGGTTGATGACTGTCCCAGGAATTATTTCGGATATTGATGGTGACGGAAGTAATGATCAAGATATTGATGTTCCCTCATCCGGATGCCGTGAAAAGAAAATTATAGTGGCAAATTTTCTCCCTATGAATGCTCAAAAGGATTTAGATTCTGACAGATGGTGCTTTAGTTATGATGAAGATTCAATTTTGTTACAACTGAAAGATGGTTTGCCATCTGATACTGACGTTGTTTATGTTGGGTCGCTAAAGGTTGATGTGGATGCAAGTGAACAAGAAGAAGTTGCCCAAAAACTACTGGAGGAATTTAGTTGTGTGCCCACATTTCTCCCTCCCGACCTTCAGAAGAAGTTTTATCAGGGGTTCTGCAAACAATATTTGTGGCCCCTTTTTCATTACATGCTGCCCATGTGCCCAGACTATGGAAATCGCTTTGACCGGATGCTCTGGCAGGCCTATCTCTCTGCTAATAAAATATTTGCAGATAAAGTCATGGAGGTGATCAATCCCGAGGATGACTATGTATGGGTTCATGACTATCATCTTATGGTTCTTCCAACATTTTTGAGGAAGCGCTTCAACCGAGTTAAGCTTGGTTTCTTTCTCCACAGCCCGTTTCCTTCTTCAGAAATTTACCGGACTCTGCCTGTTAGAGATGAAATTTTAAAGGCATTGCTGAATGCAGATTTAATTGGTTTTCATACATTCGATTATGCTCGCCATTTTCTGTCTTGTTGCAGTAGAATGCTGGGGCTGGATTATGAATCAAAGAGGGGTTACATCGGACTTGAGTACTTTGGCCGTACTGTATACATCAAAATCTTGCCCGTGGGAATTCATATGGGCCGACTTGAATCTGCACTAAATCATCCCCTTTCTTCTATTAAGCTCAAAGAAATCCGAGAACAGTTCAAAGAGAAAAAGCTTATTCTTGGTGTTGATGATATGGATATATTTAAAGGCATCAGTCTGAAATTATTAGCCATGGAACAGCTTTTGCAGCAGCATCCGGAGTTACGTGGCAAATTAGTCCTGGTTCAAATTGTAAATCCTGCAAGGAGCACGGGAAAAAATGTTCAGGAAGCAATAGCGGAGACATATAGCACCACTAGAAGGATAAATGAAAATTTTGGTTTTCCAGGCTACGAACCAGTGGTTTTAATTGATCGCCCCGTGCCTCTCTACGAGAAGACCGCCTATTATTCTTTGGCAGAATGTTGCATTGTAAATGCTGTTAGGGACGGAATGAACCTAATACCTTACAAGTACATCGTCTGCAGGCAAGGAACCCCAAAAATGGACGAAGCTTTGGAAATTGCACCCAGATCCCCTCGTGCAAGTACTCTTGTTGTGTCCGAATTCATAGGTTGCTCGCCTTCTCTAAGTGGGGCGATAAGGGTTAACCCTTGGGACATTGATGCTGTAGCTGATGCACTTAATGTTGCAGTAACAATGCCTGAATTGGAGAAGCAGTTGCGGCATGAGAAGCACTATCGGTACGTTAGCTCCCATGATGTGGCTTATTGGGCCCGCAGTTTTATGCAGGATTTGGAGCGAGCATGCAGAGATCACTATAGTAAACGTTGCTGGGGCATTGGTTTTGGTCTTAGTTTCAGAATTTTGTCACTTTCGCCAAGTTTTAGGAAACTCTCCCTCGACCATATTGTCTCTGCATATAAGAGGACAAGCAGAAGGGCGATATTTTTGGACTATGATGGTACTGTGGTCCCTCAGGCTTCCATTGTTAAAAAGCCTAGTCCTGAAGTTATCTCCGTAATGAACAGCCTTTGCAGTGATCCTAAGAACACCGTGTTCATCGTTAGTGGTCGGGGACAAGACTCTCTGAGCGACTGGTTTGCTCAATGCGAAAATTTGGGTATAGCAGCTGAGCATGGATACTTCACAAGGTATATTGTTAACATGTTGGAAATATTTACATGAATTTTTGGAAATTAACTAATAATGTTTGCTTTGATTTGTTGTTCAGGTGGAGTAAGACATCTAATTGGGAAATTAGTTCCTCAGCAACAGATTTTGACTGGAAAGAAATTGCAGAACCTGTGATGAAATTGTATATGGAGGCAACTGATGGATCATATATAGAGACCAAGGAGAGTGCTTTGGTCTGGCATCATCAAGATGCTGACCCTGATTTTGGCTCCTGCCAGGCCATGGAGCTATTAGATCATCTTGAAAACGTCCTTGCAAATGAGCCTGTCGTTGTTAAAAGGGGACAGTCAATTGTTGAAGTGAAGCCACAGGTACATACTCATTCATTTATTTCTTCTTTGCTTCTAATCTTATTTTGGCCAAATGATTCAAACTCTTGTCCTTTCGACGTGTAGGGAATTACTAAAGGATTGGTAGCGGAGAAAGTTCTTTCCACAATGATCAATACTGGGGAACCGCCAGATTTTGTGATGTGCATAGGGGATGATAGATCGGATGAGGACATGTTTGAAAGCATCTCAAGCATAGCTCAGAGTTTAACATTCCCCGTGGCTCCCGAAATATTTGCCTGCACTGTTGGCCAAAAACCAAGCAAAGCTAGATATTATCTGGATGATAGTACTGATGTTTTGATTCTGCTTCGAGGGCTTGCAGTTGCTTCATGTCCAAAGTCCAGGTGTAGTTCAGAGATTCAAGTTTCTGTTGATAATGCTGTTTGAAACGCAAGATTTTTCCCTCTTCGTGCACTGACATAGCATAGAGAAGCGCCATGGTGTGTATAGCTTGCTGATTGAAGCCAAAATGCTTTGCTTCTGGTTCATTTTTTCATCGATATGGAGGGATTCTTTCAGAGAAATTTGGACTAACTCAATGGTTTTGAAGATTAACTTATTTATTTCCTGGTGGTTGCCTGGCTAATGCTGCTT
The DNA here is from genome assembly GCA_036898025.1 of Hypseocharis bilobata. Classification (NCBI taxonomy): domain Eukaryota; kingdom Viridiplantae; phylum Streptophyta; class Magnoliopsida; order Geraniales; family Geraniaceae; genus Hypseocharis; species Hypseocharis bilobata. Next base: position 17,764 of record JAYMTT010000140.1, read on the forward strand.
TGTGTTTCTTTGGATTTGAAGACCTCGAACATGAGTAACGTAGTTGCATGCTTTCATGGATCGTGAGAAAGATGGGGGCGGTTTATGCATTTTTGGTGCCTAGAAGGATCATCTTTGAGAAGGGGGACTTAGTTCAGAGTCTATAGGTTCAGATGTTCATCGTAGTTATTATCACAGATACAGGGGCATGAGTGGTTTTTGTATACTTTGTACCATTTTTAGCTCATATATGAAGGAAAATCTTTCTGGTTTAGAAGAGTTTTGCCATCATATCTTAATGTAACTGTTAGTTAGAAACTTAAATTCACCCCCTTCCAAATTTTAAGTTTAGTTGAACAATTCAAAGAGTAGTTTCTTAACACAGGGATATTGAAAACTTATCATTACTTAAATATGTTCCCAAGTTGCACATTTTGGAGGACCATCACTCATTCTTCAAATTGATCCAACTATTCAGAGTTTTATTGGTTCTTCAAAACGGCAAAAAATGTCACCAACAGGTTGTGGGTATGTGACTCAAATGGTAAGACTCGCTTGAGTTCGGCAATTGAGGAGCCGATGCAAGGTCAGAGGTTTGAGCCCAGGCAAAAGCACTTGTTGGAAGGAATAATCACGCATCTCAAACGAGATTAG
>JAYMTT010000141.1:0-18381 GCA_036898025.1 Hypseocharis bilobata
AGATTAGTTTGGCAAGTTTCTTAAGTCAAATCTAACTTCTTAGTCTCTTTGTCCACGCATCCCACAGTCTAGTTTCCACTAACAGACGGTAACTGCGCGATTTTTTGAAAGGTTATGCTGATAGTTTTTATGCTCATAGTTCTTCCTCGATAGGTTTTCCAAGTTGAAAACTTTGGATTGGAGTAGAAAAACCCCTTGATCCAAAATGACAGTGAAATTTGATCCAAACTGACAGTCAATTTGAAAGAATTTGGATTAGATAAGTACTGTGCTTGGATTATATAAGTGCTGTGCTACGTTACAACATTACTCTTCAATACTCTTATAATAAACCTAACCACCTCACGTAAAGCCCACTAGCCTCTTACCCACCTAAATCTCAACTAAACGGAGTAGTAGAAAAGTGTAAAGTCGGAACTCCCCACCCCGTAACCGAAACTCACAACTTCTCCAAAGGAAAAGTTCTGTTGTCAACTCGTTGCCAAATTGACAATTCTGCAAAGACGAGAACCCTGTGTGTAATGTCATGTTCTGTTCAACCTCGCTTTTTATTAGAAAATTTTTTGGGGAATAATAAGTGATACAATTTGGGTAATAAGTGATTTAGTTGACTCTGAGATACGATTCGAACTGCTTACTTTCGGTTTCTTTCGAAAAAAGGAAATCGTAGACTAGATACGAATGTCAAGGGCCGCTCCTCTCTTTTCAAAAATTGAAATGAAAGAAAAAAAGAGAAAAATTATCCCTAAGGACGCTGATGCCCCTATGGGCCTTTCAAGAAAGGCGGAACATCCAGCATGAATTACAGAAAGAAGGCTGGGAACCCTGCTGGCTAAAGAGCCGACATTGGGGTATCATTTCACTAAGGAGGCTCGTGCCCCTGCATGCCTAATAAGGCGGAAATCAAGCTAGAATTCCAGAATCAAGAGAGAGCTGTCCCTACGTTCCTTTCGTACGGGCAGAGGGGGAATTGAACCCCAAAACAAACTACTTATGAACAGGGAATCGAACCCTTACGAATGATCAAGAGAAAGTGTTTTCTCTAGCCTGCACCTAGAATGAACGGGTATCATGACCCAATCAGTGGAATCACTAAGAATTCCCAATCAGTGGAATCGCTAAGAATTCCTGTTACATTCGAACCCACAGACTTCTTTTGGAAATCTTAGTTGTTGAACCCGGAGAATAGCAATCTCAATCGGGCTGTTCAAACCACTCCCAATCGGAGCTGAGAAAGAGAAGCACAAATCCCTGATACCCGTGAACTCACTATTGAATCATATCCTTCTGATGAAATGCCATTGCATGCAGGTAATCTGATCCTTTAGCTGCTAAGTAAATGTCAATTCAGTAGGCCCTAGAGCAGAAGACTATAGCATTTATAGCTAGCTCTTTTCAATCCCCTGGAAGAAAGAATTCCATTTCGTATGTTGACAGAGAAAGACTATAGTAGCTACTCAATACTGTTTCGATTTGTAGATTGAGAAAGAAGTTTACACGTCAGGATGCTTGCTGGTAACTGTTCTCTTTTGTATCAGCATGGCTTGTATTAGAAAGACTTTGAAGAGCGGGCTGGTATTTGACTAAATCTTACTCCTGTAAGGGCTTAGTTGCCTTAAGATAGAAGTATTCATCTCAGGCTTTCCTCTTAATTGGGCTTCAAGAAATGGGAAGAGAACGGATTCCAAGGGAGTTGGATGAGAATAGAAGGACATAGGCTCTTCCTTTCCTACAAGATCTGCTGGAATAGAAGCCTAGGCGCGTAACCAATACTTCTTTCACTCAATCCTCGACTTCTTCCCGGAGAATTAGAGCTTGAAGAGCCTAAAGATCTGTTGATAATGGAGAATCTTACCTTAACTTCTTTCCTAACTTAATAGAATGAATTACATCAGGCTTTCTCCTAACTAGGAAAGCCTGCAAACCTACTAATCTCACTTTCTTACTGTGCCTTTAGATGTAAAAGGTCGGTGTAAAGAGTTAGAAAAGAATCAATTGGTCATGTCAACAAAGTCAACTACTTACATTTATCCTGCAGTTTCACTATTTCTTCCTTCCTCCCGAAGAGGAAATGGGACGAAGAAGTTATTCCAAGGGTTTCAGATGTGAGGAAGCTGTCAGAGCCTAAGGAGATGTTAGCAAAAGAGAATCTTACTCTTACTACTTGCTTTCAACTCTACTAAAAATTATCTTAAGCCGAAGGGCGTGTAAAAACTTTCAAATCGAACTATTTATCTTCAACTTATCTTCCAACCTCATTGCTTCTCTTTTTAGATGCATTAAGGGCGCATAAAAAGATAGAAGAGAAGGGAGTTTTCGCGCTTTTCGGGCCCAGTATTAGAATATCAAGACTTGCTATCGGCTCAATTATCAGAGAAAGAAAAAGAATCTTACTGGCTGTCCTTGCTTTTTGAAGTTATTACCCGGGGTTTGGATCTGATTCTCTTTTTTCAAGAAATTCCTTATCACGAAAGACTTTAGCATCTCTCGCTTGAGGCTAACCGTTAGCTAGCTTAAGTCAGAGCTAATAGAAAGAAAGAAAGACTAATCTCCGAATCTGGCTAAATTAGGAATTTCATTGAGTCTTAGAAAGTTATCTGAAGCAGGAGTGGATTTCACGAACGCGTCAAGACGGATTGCTTTGTAGCTGGTCTCTCGGCTGTTGCATCCAGCACAGCGCTGAGGAGAATCAAGCATACTTAACTAAATCGTCCGTTACTGCAGATACTTCTTAGCTTTCTCTATCTCACGAAAGCAATAAGAAAGGTAGCTTCTCATTCATAGTAAAGGACGGGACCAGATAGACTTAGTGTTATTTGATGCTATAGCAGGTCTCCTGCTTATCTTTTTCCGGACGTGTCAGTAAATAGAAGTAGTAGCTCGGGTTATTATTGCCGATCCTAGCTTAACAGAAGCAGGAGGTGAAACCGTCAAAACAAATCTTATGAGATATTGACGCTGCTGCTTATCCTATATAGCAGCTATCGGATTGATCTTCTGGGGATTTCGTCCGAAGGATATGATTACCTTAATAGGCTTAGCCTAAGGCTTTTTACACGGGGGACCTATCCCATTAGGGAGTGAAAATATGGGTATTGGCAGTGAAGCAGTGAATAGGAGGGCATTGGATGAGAATAACCAGGTGTTAGAAGAGAATATAGGGACTAGATCAGAGACGGCGGGATGAGCCTACTGCTTTTCGAAGAATCTCTGCTACGACATTTCTTCGTAGGGGACATCTCCTTCTCTTGGTTTTCTTCTTACAGATCTGTAAAGGAATTCTTACCTTTTCCTAAGGCTGTTTTACAGTATTGACATCTAAGTCAGCTCCAAAGTAAACTATTGAGGAAGAGGCAAAGTCTTTAGCATTTTCTTTCCCCGGTAACTACAAGTAGATCGAGAAATGACTTCTTTACTAGCTTTTGCTAAAAGATAGAAAGAAGAATCTTTGCAAAATTACCTTCTTTCTCTTTTTTTTTCTATTTACGCATTTATTTATTGCCAAATGCAACTAACAATCAATCTATCTATGTAATTTAGAGTCCTCAGTTAATTCCCGGATCTTTCTAAAGAATCTGATTCGATCCTATTCTATGTTATTTTTACTGAGCTACTGACCTACTTCAGGCCAGCCAGTCAGCCTTATTAGTGGCTTGCATTCTCGCCTACCATATATGCTTAAGGAAGGAGACTTAGGCATAGAATAACTGGGTTTAGACTTCCTGGCCTACCTTTAAAGAGGCAGGCAGGAATCAAAAGTGATTCCAAGGGTGCTGGAATAGAATCCCAGGGTCTTGAAATAGATTCAAAGGAATAAGGTTAGCCCCAGGTTCTTAGAATTCTTTTGAGTTACGGTTTGCTCCCTTAGTCTGATCTGATGAAGAAAGGGAATGGACCAAAAGGAATCTCCTCATAATCATACTCTATTCCCTTGCTTTCAGTTACTTCCTTGCTTGCTGCCAGATCTGTTGAAGTAAGGGCGTGTAAAGACTAAGATTGAGTAAAGACAGCCTAACAAAATTAGAACTATCAGGCCCGCTGAACTTCTTGTAGGCTAGAGGAAGCTCAGCATCTGCTAAATTAGTAATTGCATTCTTTCTTACCGCAGGAAGGGTAATTTCATCATAGGTAAGGAAGAATCAAGCAAATCACCCTTTTTTGGACTCGGGAAGTACGGCTAGATTGGCTTTACCAAGCAAGAATGAAATGGGAAGAGCAGAACGTGGATATTTATCAGTCAAGACTGACCTGAAAGCGTCGTCCCTAACTCCCCGCTCTTAGCAGCTATGGCTTATCTTTTCTCAATGAGTTCCCACAGGATTGAGATGTGAGCCGGGAGGCTTTAGTAATTGAATCACCGGGAAGGGTCTTGAGATTCGATTTACTAACTTCCCGGGTGCTTACCTACTTACTCTAGTAATTGAAATCTATGGATTCATATTGTCTTCCGTGGCATCCTCTTAGGCCTACGGTCGAACGTGTAGTAAGACTAAAAGCGAAAGAAGATGACTTAGTCATTGAACTAAGGGCCTTGTTGGCATAGAAGAACTTCATCTGGGGCGCCAAAAGATCCATTTTCTCTGATAGACATCGGCAATGATTCTTATGTGGCAAGGTTCCAATTGAAGGAAGACTCTTATTATGTATTATGCTCTGATAGGTGGCCCCTGGCCAATTGCGGATCACTTTCCAATTCCTGTAACAAAGAGTTCAAAAAAATATATCATTGTATCGCCACATACTCCCACACACATTATCGAATAGAACCTTTCTTTATCTTGTTTCGTGCTAAACTAAAAAGGGATGTGGTTTCCGTTATTAGAATGGTTTATTTGTAACGAATTCACTCACTCAAGAAGTAACATATTCTAATCCGTAACGTAAGCCTTTTGATTAGTAAAGAATCCGATTCTGGGAAAGATGAATTTGAAATCCGCCTCTTATCCTACACCCGAATAACTTCTCCTGGAAGCTTTTTAAAACAATAGCAATAGTCGTTTTAGACTTTTGTAGTCTAATATAGCGCATATCTACTCTCTTTCTCTTCAGTCTAGGCTCCAATATAAGGTAAGGATCTCCAAGGGCTATTGGTCAAGAGGCAGGTAATAGGCGCTATAGGCAACTATGTGAATCAGCGGTTATTACATTACACCCCGTTCACTTAGCCTACGAACTCCGTCTTCCTAGCCCTTGAAGGCGTACCGGTTGATGCCTGTGTCGTAGAAAGAAAATCTGGGAAAGCAGACTAAGGGAAGTCGGCGAAAGGAGAAGGTTAAGTTTAGCTGCATTATCTTCCTTCGCCCTCTGATGGGGATTAAGTAGTCCTTTTTCAAATAGTTGGTAGTTCGGCTAAGGCATTAACTAACAACTAACGGGCGATCCGTAGCAGACGCGACCCAGCCTATACTGCACTGCGGATCAACCGGATCAGACAATTCATATCATAATATTGAGTCCTCCAAAACTTTAAGCAGACAGAGGCTACATCGAAGCATTCCTTATGCGTGATGAAGTGAGAGAGATGATCTTTTAGATCGCTGGCTGTGCTCATCAAAGTTTATCCATAGATAATTGGCATAAAGATACCTTTGACTATCTTACGAGTGAGGAGATTGCAAACTCTCGTTGATAGATTATTCCCCTGTTCTGCTTTCATGAACTCCTTGAGCTCTTTCGAGGATAAAAGGGGATGAGATTCGTTCTCTTAGCCATGGTTTCATCCAACAATAAGTCACTCATGATTTGATATGCACTCGCTGAGGAGTCTTGGACAATAGGGATTCTCATAATAAGGTTCAAATCTCTGGATAAGATTCTACTATATGGGAGAGGAACTAAAAGGGCTCTTTTGCTTCCCGAGCGAGCTGATAAATATTCTTTTTTTTATTAATAAAATAGAAAATTTATTGAAATTGGTTTGAAACCAATCTATTGCTTCCCCTATGAGGGGAGTGAGTAGTAATGAAAAGCTGCAGCTACGGAAGCATTATTTAGGATGCTATCTATGTTGCCGTCTTTATTTCCATCATCTGCAAAGGTGATCAGGCTTCTTGCTAGATCACGCTCGTGGAAATGTAAGATCCCGCAGCGGTAGATTCGTCCTCTGAAGTCTATAAATGCCGGTAAATACAATTTATAGCCATCGTAGGCGGAGGAAAGTTTGAAAACGAATTGCTCATAACGAGCACGTTGTATGTCTTTACTCAAAGAACTAATTAGTTCGGAAAAGCTACATAATTTCTTAATTACCTCATCCCTCATGTGAAACATGTGAAACTCTCTAAGTAAGCTTACAGCATCAATTAAAGAAATGGAAGCTAGAAATTTTGGCATGAGAAAACCATTATCGACTAATTCATCCTCATTATCTTGAATATATTTGCAATATGCACTGTTGATTTAAAAGGCCTGACGCTGAAGCGTGTTCATTACATCACACAGATAATGATGATTATCATTTTTCCCTATATCAATATATATGATATATATCGCTGCTACTTATGAGTCTGTATCGCTCATCTATTTCCCCCATAGGTCCACTTAAGTAACCCCCGGATAGATCGGACAGAGTTATAGGATTTACCCCGGGCGGAGTGACACTCTTCTAATCTTCAGGTTGGCATACCATAGGCAGGTTGAGCTGGACCGGAAGTAATGAGACATCAAAGTTGCAGGCAGCGTAGAGATGCTTTGGAAGATAATAAGAATTCTTTTTCTTCTTAACTTGAACTGAACTATCACTATCCGCATCACTGATTAACTTGATTAATTTCCTTTCCTCCATGAATTGGAATAAGGCAGTCCCGATGGGATACTGATTTTCTAATTTCCTTCTTTTCTGCTTATCTGAGTCTTGTTCTTCTGCTTTATCAGCACCTTCCTTAAACTTAGGCATAGGTTTTCTACATTTTCAATAAGAAATTTAGTACGGACAGTAGACTCAAGGCGTTCTACAAAAGTAGCAACACGAATCATTCCTTTTTTTCTTGGTAGCAGGCTTGTGTGCGAGCTTGGTCCGCTTTCGATTCCTAAAGCCCACGGAGCGGTACGAGACAGGCAATGGATATTGTTCGGGCTAGGACTCTTCGAGGGGCAAGGCTAGGTAGGGATTCTTTCTTTTTTATGGGGCTACACAGACTTGGAATCAAGCGCCAACCAATCTCCTGTTACCGGCAAGCAATTAATCAAATAAAGCAGTCAGTGAGTCAATTCCTTTGCTTGTAAGCTCGATCCACTTTTCTGTCTTTGCCGGGACAACTATGTAAAAGTTGGAAAGATCTGCTCTCTTTCAATTGAAATCGAATCTCTATTTTAAGTCAAGATAAGATAGAATAGCTGTACATTCCTTCCTGCCAGGCTTGGTATGAAGACAAAAAGGGGGGATTTGCTCCTACAGAAGATCTTGTCTCTTCTCAAGTGGAATCTGTCTAAGTAAAGCCAACCAGTTCTGACTTGATTAGCATTGATTTCCCGGAATGCGGTAAGAGAGAAAGGAATCATGAGTATGGGAAATGTCCGGTAAGAAGCTATGCATTGAAAGATTGATTGCTTGCAAACCATGGGATTGCTTTATTTATGGCATCCTTTTATCCAACTTTACTGAATTCTATTCTGCTACGAGTAAGGGCACGCGTCCTTAGCCAGAGTAAACTGGGTAGTTTACTGGTTTTATGGCTTTTAAGGGTAGGCAACCACCGCTTATCTTATGGAGACCTTCGAAATGCAATTGAATAGGCTTACACAGGGGTGGTTCCATTTCACCGTAGGCCCAGAGTGAATCCATTAATTTCAGGAATTCCGAAAGTCATAAACTCAGAAATCCTATCTTTAAGATAGAAATGAACTCAGAGATTAATGGCCTCGCATAAACATCAAGTGGTTAAAGGTACTCAGTGGGATTAAGGTTCCAATCGATGCGTCTCCTGAGAAAGTAATAGCTTTCTACACTAATCGCAGTGCTATCGATGATGACCCTACTATTGAGCGCACAAAGACACTGTATCTTACTGTTGAATGTAAAATTCCATTCCAATTTGACTTGTTGATAATGGATCTGCCATTTATGTGTGTGGGTGGCAAAGCGTATAGGATTGAGCTCTAAAAATCTTACTAAGATTGTGAGGGCATACGACAACACTAAGAGGGAAGTACATCCCCTAGACTATTCTACTTTCTTTTCTTCTTAGAGATAGGTTGCAAAGCGGAGCAGAAAGGAAGTCAGAACCTGGTGAAAAAAAGGCAAAGATAAGATCTCTAACAGCTCTAACAGGAAAAGAAAAGCAGCGGAGTCGTTCAAAGAAAAAGAGAACATCCTCCACCAAAGAAAGGAAGAAAAACAAGACTTCTACCCCCAGGAATACTGACTAAAGATACCTACTATCAGGAACGTCCCAGGCATAGATATAGATTCGGTGTGACTTTATGCTATTCCTACTAAGAACCACACTAATAAAAATCAAACTGATGAAAGAAGACTTGTTCTAAGCTTATGAAAGAGGAGAAAGGGCATCTATCCTAAGAGCTCCTATTCTGCTTCCTTCTTCCAAAAAAGAGGTGGGCCTGGTTCGGACATCTGTTATGCCGTTCAAGACTTCTTTTCATTTTCTTCAAATTTATGGTAAAATTCTCTAATCTATCAAGACCACGTTCATCACTTTGATTCCCAAATCAGAAGCTACGGACTCTTCTTTATGGCCCAACTCTCCAACAACTAACTTCATCAACACAAGGTCATCACTAAACTTCTTTAGAAGCGATTTAGCTCCATTATAGATTATAGAAATAATAATCAGCCCTAAACAATCTGCATTCATTCAATGTCGTGGCATAGTGGAGAAGATTCTTTTGGCTCACGAACTTATGCAGAAATTTTTTATAGAAAGCGAGACTTTAGAAAGCTTTGTGCCAAGGTGGACTTAGATAAAATTGATGGAATCAATCGAACTTATCAAAGTAACTTTGTCTTTATCGGATTCTGCAGAAAGAGATCTATTGTCTCATTGTCTCAAGTTTTTCGGTTCTATGCAATGGTACGCCCTTCGCCTTCTTTGGCAGTGGACAGGGTATTCGCCAACGAGACCCTATTTCTCCTTTGCGATGGAAGGCTTTTCGATTCTTATTTCTTATTCTATAGAGGCAATGATAATTCTTTTAGAAAGCCAACGCTCCCCACGGCTTGCTTCGCATAGGCTACACAAGCCTAGGTTCTCTGAGCGAGTGAGTCTTCCTTCCGTTGCAAATCGTCTCTTTCCGGACCCTGTCTGTTTACGAACATGACAATAGAAGAAGATGCATCTCATCCTGATTGACGATTGACACTATGAGGAAACAAAACCGTTGTGATACATTCTATAATATAGAATTGAGAGTATATTCTTTATAGCAATAGCACCTGCATCGATCACAGATTGGGTCCTACACTGCTATCAGGGGTGAACCACCGAGCAGTACATATGACATATGCCGATATAGTCTTAGAAGACAGAAAGACCACCTCTACTAGGCGCCATAACGATGGAATTCATCTTAGCAAAATAATAGACTTAGACTTGAGATTATGCTTGTTTCAGTCTAATTTTGTTGTTAAGTTAACGAAATAAAGTCTTTCCCACCTAAAGATCTGATCTCTCCATACTACGATAAAAATCTTTCTTTTGAGAACTATATACTAGACTGATAAGAGTTCCCCTATTAGACTAGTAGGCTAGTCGTCCTTTAGGGTACATGTACTGGCCCCAGTCCACTAAAGCCTAGATTTTAGCCATTTTTTAGTGATGCGACGGATTTATATGGCTCACTATGCTCTATGCGTAGATCCTCAAATTCAGCAAGTGTTCGGAAATTCAATAAAGTTATGCTCCTATACCGAGCAACTTCCTTTTCCTTCCTCCCAGCGCAAAAAACTTCGACATAAATGGAGACCTGTTATATTAATAAATAGGGTAACTTCGATTTAAGAATCTTATATTCATATTGCATATAGAATTCATGAGATCTGCTGGGCTACCCTCAGAGTCAAAAAATGGAACTAGAGCTGCGATGAGACATTCATTAATCTATATCAGTAAAAATAAGATAGGGTGCTTTGGCGTGATGCTAGTTTTCTGAGATCGAGCCCTTAACTAAAATAAAATGGCTACAACGGGATAACTCAACTTCTTTGTAGGTTTTAAGAGCGCGAAATTACACTGGGTCATTAATAAATTCATACAAAAGGGGAAAGAAGAACTTGTGTTTGTTTATGGTTAAGCCACGGGCGAACCCTATCCCTAATCGAAGGTTTAAGGTTAAGGTATCGTATCCTAATAGAAACCGAAGTGCGCTCCTTATCTTGATCTTAAAAAAGCAAATTTCCTCATTCCTACTTCCCCGAATAACGATCGGGTTCAGCAAAAGGGTCGATTGACTAATTTCACCTAATTTTGATACGCTTATTCAATTGAGAGTTCCTCCTCCTGAAATTTTTTGATAAAGGGTAAAAGATCAGGTACAGTAAAGATAAGGTAATTCCTGGGGCGGGCTCACCTACTACCAACCACTCCACGATTTAATAAAAAAATATAAAAAAGAAAAACAACTTGTCCCAAAGAATGCAACTTTTTAGGTACAAAAGTACGCCCGACACAAATTCAACAAAGACGTACAAGTCAAATAGGCGCTCCGTTGCGATAATGAAAGAATAAAGAATGTTGTATCCATTTCCCACCAATCTACTAGCGAGTGAGCTGCGAGTGGAAAAAAACGAGTCATCCTCACCAACTAGCTAATCAGAAATAAGAATGAACTGCGTCTTCTAAACCTGGTAGTGAAATCTCCTGTTCCACCTCCTATTTCATCCACTACCCACTCTATCCGAGTGGGCCCAACAAATAAGGAAGGAATTGAATGCTTTAAAGGTTTCAAATCCTACACTATAAAAAGCCCTAGCTTAGTCGGCCTTTACTAGTCGGCATTTCTCTTGTCCCTGATTGAGATGTTCAAAAAGTCCCTGTTTTTGAAAGGGCGGGTCGAGCCTTTATTCATTGGCTGATCTAGCCTTGGTTTGCATTTATTTATTCCTCTATAAGGGGCAGCTGCCATATAGTGGTTTCAGAGTGAGGAATCATAATTAGGTAACTAGTAGGCATACCTATAATTTCCTACTTTCCTCTGTCAGAATAAGCATCTATCTGGTGTAGTAGTCTGAATATGGCTAAGTCCACTGCACACTCTCTATATATACGCCGATAAGCTGGCTGACTTCATTGCTTAATTCATGCTTTGTTCGTACTTCCTTTCTGGCTTTCAAGCCCAGTTTCATCCTTCCCCCAGCAAAGTAATCTCCTTTGATGGCCCATCTTCAACTATCACTCTCGTCTTCCGAACATTTTACGAATCCACTGCTCTTAGCTTTCGTTACCCGTTAGATCAACAATCTCATTACTTTGGTCTCGTAATAGCACTCTAAGGCCCTCTAAGACGAATCAAGGAAAGAATTAGACAAGCGAGATGAAAGTACAAACATAAGTCTGAAACTCAATCTTTGATTATTAGAATCAATGGGGGGGCTTCTTTGCCCAATGTTCTTTTGGGACGTCCTTGGCTTATTCATTCAAGATAGGAAACAAGATAGGAAATTCCACTCAATCCGTCAAGACCTTCCTTTTACCCCGATCCGGTTGAGCGTGAAGCTTTGCTTTGGAATCGAACGAGAAGCTCGAAGGAAGTAATTCAAAGGTGGTTTCAGTCATCCTCTGCTTACAGCCTAATTCAAATCTAGGTTCCATCTTAGTACGCAAAGTATGAAGCAAGAAAAGGGAAATCTGTCCGAATCTAAGACAAAAAACTCAAAATATCGTAAAAGTGCCTTCTTTTCTTAAGATATTTCTAGTTGGATGAAAAGATCGCTCCAAAATAGAAATCAAACCTTTTCTCTTGAGAAGGTGAAAGGCCGGGAAGAGTCACTTCTTGCCTCAGTCAAGGATAGGGAGATCATCACTTCGGGGAAGAAAGACCTGCATATGGCTTTCATTCGGACTTCACTAACCCGGAAGTTTGCTTATCTGAGCAATTGAATGCAAATTCAATCCTTTATAGTGTAGGCTGACCGACTATTGAAGGAGAGGCCCTCGTGGGAAGGCCCCATTGACCTTCTTTTCTATAAACGTAATTTCTTTTTCTCTTTCCTTTGTCTACTCCCTTAATCTAGTTATGGGAAATCCCAATTCTAAGCGAGACAGGTTCTTGAATGAAGGTAGGCTCAGTCTTCCATTGAAAGCTCTTAGTGGCAGTTGGGTTGGCTAGTAAGTCAGAAAGAAAGAGATTGGGAAGGAAAGAACTTGATGCCCATTTTGACGTCGTTTTCATGTATCGATTGATTAGGGTCGGACCTGCTCCTTACTTTAACGGAAAACTACGCTTGGAACTCCGATCGGCATATTGGCTGGTCAATCCCTATCTGGAATAGAATAAGCGGAACTGAGTCCTATTTCTTTGTGGTGGTAAGGAGAAAGAAGATGATTGGCGTTGACAGGAGAAGCTTCTTAGAACAGGAGCTTAGAGCAGCATTAGCTTAGATTGTCTGCGAGGAGGAAAGAGAGACAGTCTGTTTCTGCTTCCTTGTTCTATGTTACCCTGGCCAGTAATCGTAGTCGGTTCATCCGTGGATATCGTTTTTCCCTTTTAGGGATGGAACTACAACTAAATTGCTCCAGCTCTGAATGATTGTCTGAAGTGATCTTTAGGTAGAGTATTGGCTATGTTCTAATATGTGAACTAGACATTCGACATGAGTCGTTCCATGAAGTTGTTAACTCTATCCTTGCTATGCGCTCTCCGCGGGAAACGACAATCGTATCTTGGCAGAAATTTGAACTTCTGAGGTTGAGATCTGGTAGTAAGCGTAGCCGGTTAGAAAGGACCTCTTCCTAATTTCTTAGGGGCTGGTTCCTGGTCCAATTTTTTTGTCAAAGTTACGTGATATCAGGATAGTCTATCTTTCGTGGATGTGCCGGAAGGGGATCGTAGTCCGCATCTTTCTCTTCTTTATTCTGTCTCTATAGGAAGTTTACTAGCCTAGTATATAAGTGGGTAACTCCTGCCTTGGAATTAGATCGGCCCAAGTTTTAGTTCATCACATACGGAAACTCCCTTTTGTGAAGGCTGCTAGTCTTCCAAGTAATTGGACTCCATTGCTTCCTTCTTCACAATCTCGCACTCAAGCTTCTGGGACCGTACAAAGACGAAGGAATGATGCTTGCATAGGTGGGGAGCTGCCTCTACATGTGGTGCTACCTTCGCTGAATGTAGACTTTATAGCGCTATCTATAATAGTGCATTCTTATCTCTTGTTCAAACTGATTTCCCTTCGGTGTTGACGAGCCGAAATAAGCTTTAAATCGAAGATCGGAAGAAGGAATTCAAATTTCCAAGGTTACACTACTCCTAAGGGAGAAAGGAGCCAGCCCCATATCCAATTAGTAGAGATCGAGATGGGGAGACTCAAAATGATACAATCTTTGATTGCCTCTCTGAATCGAGAGGTATCAGATCGAAGTAATTGACTAAGAGACCGCACGAAAGCTCTTTTTCCTAATCCTAATAAGGGCTCCTGAAAGATTTTAGCAGGGAGGCCTACCTAATTCTATGACGAAGCATGGGCGGCGGATGGCAATAGATAAGTAAGGGTTGGCTTAGAACCGGGGCGGTGGGTAGGGTAGGAGGCAATAATAGTAAAGAAAAGACTGACTAGCATGAGGCGGGTGCTCCACTGATTGATTCGACCTACCTTATCTGACATGTGGAGTTTGGTAACTTTCTATAATCTTCCCTTGCCTTGAAAAGTGCTCTTCCTTTAGGGAGTTTGATTTTATAGGAATGATAGGTACTCGCTCTTAGACTTCCAAAGGTTGTTGCTTTGGGGCTAAGCCCTTCTACTATAAAGAAAGAATACCCTGTTGTTGAATTACCTCTTGTATATGCATCATTTGATGTTCTTTCGGCTTCCTCAACAACTAGTGAACCCGCTTTTTGATCTTCCAGCAGCTCTGGGGAATGCTCTTCTGATTAGTCTGTCTCTATTATAGTATAGTTGAATTATTGGCTAACTATACTTAATCGACCCGTTGTGACTCCTCTAATACTCCCTAGATAGCTAGAGTGGAAGCCTTTCCTCCCGTTCTTTATCATTTGCTTGGAATGGAAGGTAACTTTTCCATAGCCCTAAAGGAATCCGCTTATTCAGAGAGGAATAAGAAGCGGAAACTATTATTGTATTGCCTATACTATTATAAATATAGTAAATAAAGAATCAAGCAAGTAAGAAAGAACTGGAAATTCACTCTTTATAGTCTCAATTGAGGAATATTCCACTACTGCTTATGAAATAGTAGGAGTTCAATCCTTTCTAGTAGTATATGAAACTACTGGTTCTATAGTAGCTGTATTAGTTGCTCTAGTGACTTCAGTTGAAAAGTAAAATTTATATACCTTTTTATTACTCTTCCAAGAGTCAGAAAGAGTTGAAAAATTCCTTAGAGAATCAAAGGTATCTTCTTTCACGGGTGAGGATACTTCAGTGGTAACTTATCTTTCTGTTTTGGCTGAGGGATCGGGAGAAGCCTGAGCTCTTGGTTCGGGATCCGAGAGATTTGGATATCTTCTTTCGAGAAAACCTTGATCCTCCGGTGGTTGGGGATAGACCGGATCTATTGCTTAGATAATTTTTTCCTTTAAACCCTATCGAGCCCTTTACTTGATGAATTGAATCGCTCAGAACCTTACACGCCCTCCGCCCTAGCTAGACTTTATCCTGGTCTCTTCTTTGTAGTAGCTTTACCTGGACCGGCACGAACGGACTTTATTTGATCACCATTTTTCTATGTGAATGCTCGATCTCCTGCTTGTGTTGAACGATCTCACTTACCTTTTTTTTAGGGGACAGGTGGATCTGTACCACTTTATGGTGCAAACCCTCTTCTTGGTGACGGAGATAGGCAACTAAGATAGACAGGACGAGCGACAACAGACTAATTAGCAAGGACAAGCGCAAATCTCTCTTTGACGAGCATGTCCACTAGGTAAAATAAAGAAGAGAAATATCATAATATAAGACAAGCAACGAGTGCCTTAAGAGAAAGACGTTGCGCTAACGTCAACAAGACAGTTTGCTTGCTTCTGATCTATAATAATATATATAATAAAGAGATTCTATTTTTTAGGGGTCCGGGATGGAAGATTTGGTTGGGTTCGACTCCCTTCACCTCGGTGTGGCGAAAGAAAGTAGATTTGGTAGACAAACAAAAGAATGAACTTTTTTTCATTACCTTATTCTCCTCAAGTTACATCTTTTTTTGTATTTTTATGGGGTACAAAATAGTTTATTCTTTCCATTACCAATAATCAAACGACTACCATTTTAAATACAAATGGTAGTGTCTGCGGTTGTAAAAATCCTATTTATTTTTGCGATTGCTCATATTTCACGTTCTTTCTTCCTTCTATTAATGGATGACCTAAGCAGGGCGGTGGCGCAGTTCTACCCGACGTTGGAGGGGAGTGGTGGGTTGGGGGGAATGAATGGTGGCTTCAATCCACCACCAATGCCGGATAATTCTGCTTTTTTAGCTGCTGCTTCGCACGAAGCAGCTCCATCTGACGCAGAAGTTCGGGCTCCTAGGGATCTGATAGGTGAATTGCGGAGTGATCCGTATCTGACCACCACCTATCGGAATGCTTGCATTAAGCAAGAAGAAATCATCAAACTGGTTTCTGATCTTGCTTTATGCAACCAAGTCACCATAGACGATCCGGAGGATGTTCGTAAGGGTGTCGAAGCATATTTGGTGGAGGTAATGGACCAGGAGCCCCGCTCCATAAATGGGAAGCTTGCCCGAATTATCACTGATTTGACTGCGAGGGGGTCCGCTAGTCGCTATTACACTGCGATCCTTAAGGAAATTTCAGCACTAAATGGGTGGTGATTTATTCCTTAAGTTCGTTAGCTTTTCTAGATTAAATTCATTATTGAATCTGGTCTGGCTGCTGGTATAGCGATCCCTCCTAGCCGCCGCCTAGAGTGCAGCCTGCCTGTTGAAGACCGTAACGTTTGTAACTCAGTGCTCCATACGATACGGGGAAAATGAAAACAGAATTCGTTCGGATCCTCCCACATGTTCAATCTTTTTTTAGCGGTTTCCCCAGAGATCTTTCTCATTAATGCAACCTTCATTTTGCTCATTCATGGAGTTGTATTTAGTACCTCTAAGAAATATGATTATCCACCGTTAGTCAGTAATGTGGGTTGGCTTGGATTACTTAGTGTTGCGCGCCTAGGGATCACCAGGCAGCTCTTTCGCTCTATAGGGATCGGGGGGGCATAGCACAATTCTTCTTGGAGGAGGGTTGGTTTGCCCGGGTGACTGATCCTGCCATAATGTACTCCTACCTATAGCACCGGCAACCGAAGTCGAGCATACATACGACGATCTTCATGCGTGAATAGCCGGGAGGAAAGAAAGGGCGGTAGATGATAATGAAAAAGGGCGCCGCGTCTGGACGGGCGGGCGGAATGGATGAGCGAAAGGTGCCATGCCATGGAGTGAGGAATATCCCGAGTCTCATGTAAGACAACTAAATGCACCTCGAGGTGCTGCCGAGGAACTGGGGGACCTTCTCGAGCACAGGATAGGCAATTGAGAGATAGAGCTAGCCTATTCGTTATGGGGAATCAATGCTCCGGGCCGAATAGAATAGAGCTTACCTCCGGCACCTGGCTTTCTCCGGCGCATATTAGCTTAGCTGCGCTTAATAGGCCGGTTTGGCTTCCTCTCTGGCGGCCACTTTCCTTACCTTACCCACGCTACACTCCCACTCCAAGCTACGCCTGCTGAGCAAGATGCATTGCGATTTCCTCTTCTGTGGACGCACCGGAATATGATCCGGGACGGGAAGAGAAAGACTTTTTTGGCGGGCTTTCTCTCGTAAAGCCAAAGACGCCCCAAGACAAGGGGGAAGGGGACATGATCAATAGAACCTGGCTGGATCCGGGCTGGGATAGTGACGCCCATTCCTAACCAGTTTCGAAAAGGTTCGCTCATGCTGGAGGGAGCATCCCCACTTAGTGATCGGTCCGCTAGTTCACGCAAATCCGAATAAGTTATCACGGACGAGCCACATGCAGGGAAACTTGCACGTGTGGTTCTGGCCGGGCTTTCCTGAGGTATCTAATAACCTTGCTTCTGCTCGCCGCTGGCGCACCTCTCCTAACTATTGCCCATTTATTCTGGAATAATTTTTTTAGGAGGGACAATTTGACATATTTCTGCCAAATCTTTCTTTTATTAAGTACGGCTGGTACCATTTCGATGTGTTTTGATTTTTTCAAACAAGAGAGGTTTGATGCTTTTGAATTCATTGTATTAATTCTACTTTCTACTTGCAGTATGCTCTTTATGATCTCGGCTTATGATTTAATTTCCATGTATTTAGCTATTGAGCTTCAAAGTTTATGTTTTTATGTGATGGCAGCATCAAAAAGAAAGTCTGAATTTTCCACGGAAGCCGGCTCGAAATATTTGATCTTAGGTGCATTTCCCTCTGGAATCTTACTGTTTGGGTACGACCGGACAACTACCGATATCTAAAAATATCCTTTCTTAGAATGTTGTTGTTAAATATATATATATATCGTCAAACTATCGGATCGGGTATTACTTAGATGTGAAACTTGCAGACCTAATTGGTGATCTTACGGGGGGAACGAAATAAAAAAGAATATATAGACTTGTAGAGACCCTCTATGTAGTTGTCTATCTGAGGCGATCGATCTACATCTTTCCTCATAGCCCTGGGGCTGTGTCTCGATCTCCTACGTGCGAAATCTGAGGGACTAGGTCCTATGGAGATTCCCCTTGGTCTAATTCCACGCCTTATGACGTCTTTGATGGGAGGCCTGGCGTAAAGTGAAGATTGAGGGAAATAGAGAAAAATTCCCTTCTGGGGTATTCCGAAGGTGTAACCTAGGCAACGAAAGAAAAAGGGGCCCGATACTTCAACTAGAGGAGCGACCAGTTGGTTCACCAAACCCCGACCCAGCGTCACACGTTCTCCAGGTCCGAAGGGATCCAGTGCCCAACTACCGACTCCTTCCGGAATTGCGTTATCGGAGCCGAGCCAGGAATGGCCGTTAGTGGACACCCCCCACTTTTCACCGGTTAGAGAGGCCCTCTTTAATACATTAATCAAAGATGTTCACAGGGGCCAGAAAGACTCGGTCATAGGAACTTAGACCGCCTACGCGCTGGTAAACGAAAACCACCTCGACCGGATCAGAGTAAACAACAATGTCGAATCAGGCCGCCCCTTGCCTTGAAAGAATTAACAGGCGGCCAACAGCTTTCCCAA
>JAYMTT010000142.1:0-18315 GCA_036898025.1 Hypseocharis bilobata
CATCACATATTCTCACTTTTATATATTAGTATAGAAGTAGAGAGAATTAGTGCAACAGTGAAAAATATATTAAGGTTTGAAATTCGACGACTAAATTGTTTTTATGTTAACTTATTTTATTTTCAAATGGTTGATGAAGTGGTGAGTTGAAAAAGTAATTTTGAGCGATCATAATTTATTCACAAAAGAAGAAAGTGAACTATTTTTTTTCAAATGTGAAGAAGAATATTTAATGAAAAAGAAGAAAGCTAACGTTTATTTTCTTTTTGTCTTAATCACGAGTATTTTCACACTCATTAAGGGTGGGACTAAGCTCGTTCAGTGTGTGTGACTATTCCTCCTAACAAGTGTTTTTTTACAGGCTCGAACCTCTGACCTTGCAGATGCTTCTTAACTGATGAACTCAAGTGGACATTATCACTTGAACATTTTAAGCATAATGGGCAATTATTTTGTAAAAAATAATTTCACATTTGAGAATTTCAAAATATTTTTTTATTAAAATGTCAAAATAATATAATACTCCACCAACAGATGATATATTATAGGAGCATATATTTTTTTGAATGGAACAGATATACAAAGAAAAAGAGAAAAAGAGAAAAAAGGGAAAAAAATCAAAAATCCAAACACGCAAGGTTAGAAATGTAGTTACAACAAAACAGGTTTATCTAATCCCACTTTCTATATTCCGCTCAAAACCGTTATCCACTTCGCTCCATGATACTCTCCATCTCCGCTAACAGGTCTCTCTCTTCTCCTGCATGTCTTCCTTAGGGTTTCGATCTTCCAGGAGGAGTCGCAGCTTTTCTGCACAGTTCAGCCCAAATATGTATGCATATGTGCATTTTGATGATTGCTAGTTACTCTACAAATCTTGAATTTGCCTGTTATTCCCTTACTTTTCTTACATAGAATCGTGCTCATTTTGTACTAAGAAAAGAGTAAATTTTAAGAGAAAATGCTGCTTCTTGTTGTGTTTGAACTTTGAAGTGATTGTGAGCAGAATTTGGAGCATTTTATTACTATGAGAAGCTGAAAAATGTGGGGTTATATACATGTTCTTAATGAGCTCGTCAACGGTCTTAACTGATAATCTCATTTTTGTTAACCGGAAACTGTTGTCCCCAAACCCATGTTTTCCCCACAACCGGTCGAAATTTGTGGTCCGGTTGAACTGTAAACGCGGCCGTCGGCTTTGTCGGTTGATTCCAAATGCAAAGAAGAATCATAACAATTCAAAGAGAAGTTGGTGGCAGAGGTTCCTCTTCGTTGAAGAAGGGAACTGGTTTGGTTTGAAGGATGATGACTTGCTTGAGGATGAGTTGGAGAGCTCGAAAGATGAGGAGTTATCGGAGGATGAGAAGTTTGAGGAATGGAAGAGGAGAGCGGAGGCAATTGTGGAGTTGAGGGAAGCTCAGGAAGATATGCGGAATGAGGAGAGTCGACGGTGGGAGGACTGGCTTGTGGATGGGAACAATAATGTCGATGGAACTTCTTCGTGGGAATGGGACGATAGAGTTGAGGAATTGAGAGGAGATGGTTTGTCAGGTCCTGGTGAGATGGTACCCGAAAAGGGGTTGGTTGAATTAGTGAGGGATGTAGTTCTTGGCAGGGATAATGATGAGATACTGTACGAAGATCGTGTTTTTCGGTATGCCTCTTTGAATTCGGTGAGTATATTTGTGAAATGTGTATATTGCTATCTGGTTTCAGTTTGTTTCAGTGGTTTGGACTTTGAATGTTTAAATTATTTCATTTTCCACGTATTATGTTAATCTGCCTTTCATATTAGCGTAGAAATTTCCAATCTATCTTCAATTAGGTGTGTTACAGTTCCTAGTCTTGGATAGCCTGTCATGGTAGTTTTAGTTTCAATATATGAATTCTTATTATTGGTAAGAAGAGGAATGCTAGGGTCAGGTGCCTTGATCACTTGCCTTCCTAAATAGCCCATGTTTTTGGTGACTTTTCCATCCAAACCAGGAACTGGCTTATACAAGTTTTCTCTTTTATTTAATCATAAAAAGAGTTTTTGTCCCTTACCTTTCATTCTCGGCCTTCAATCCTAATCTCGCCTTTCTTTCTCAGCTTTCACCATATCTATCCTCTTGCTTTTCAAGTGAGAAATTGAGTTGGGTCCGATGGTTTTAGATTCAATTTTTGCTAGGGAAAACAGATTTTGTGGCTCAAGAATTGGCAGTTCTTAAGAGAAAAAGAGAGATAGGTTTGGTGTTTGGATTCAAATTTCAAAATTGAGCAAAAAAATTGGGAGATCTTTACAAAAAAAAAAAAATAGATGATTAGGGAAATGGAAATGCTGAGGAAAAAATATGCTGGATTGGGTTTGATTTCTTTCTGCACTCCAGTTTTATGGTCTTGCATATATACATGGATGTTAATTGCTGGTTGGGGCAGCTGCTCTCTGTTTGTTTTGTTGCCACTGTTTTCTCGGTGGATACTGCTGGTTTTTCTTTCTCTGTTCCTTTTGTTTTTTATTTTGGTCTGTGTTTTGGGATTTGTTGCGTTGGTGGTGCCTGTTCAGTTTGGCTGGGTTGTTGACTTGTTGTTTGGGGTTGGGGTTTTCTGTTTTGGGGGTTTTTTTTTTTCACTGGCGGTTGGTTTTGTTTTTGTTTTTTTTTTTCACCTGCTGTTGGTTTTGTTTTTGTTTTTGATTTGGTGGCTGTTCTGCTGGCTCTCGGTCCAGTTGGGTGGTGCTCAGTCTCACCCCCGGTTCTTGTTGTATCTCTATCTTCTTCAATAAAGCTTCTCTGTTGCAAATATATTCTCAGATTATGAAAGGAAGTTGTAATTTCATAACTGGAAAGATAAAACCCATCTAGAAATTGTGACAAAAAAAAAATAACCACTTTATACATTGATCAAGTAGAGAGACTTTGTTTCTCAGTGTTGAATTGTCGTGAAATTGACAGAGAGATTTCAACTGGCTTGAAGGACGATGGAAGAGGAAAAAGAAATGCTTTGGATGAGTTTACTGTTATATATCACCCAAACTCCTGTTTACTTGTAAAATAATTGAAAATTTGTTTTTATAACATCCGTGTGAGGGGGGTGAGTGGTCAAGGCGCCTGATATTGGCACCTGAGCCTAGCATCTCTCTTGGTGAGAAACAAGCAGCCCATGATGTTGCATATGATGCAAAGCAGTGGAAGCTAGAAGGTATAAACTTGTCTAATCACACTAGTACCTGATGATAGATTCTCCACTGCACAAAAGTCCAGACCTGCTTATATGTCTGAATGTTTAGATGATGCTCTCCTACATGTTTCCTTTGGGCCATTTCTCTTTGCAATAACAGAATTGAGTTTGAGTAGGGGTGGGGGATAAGAGATGAACTTGTAAGTGCTTGTTTGCTTGTCATGTGAAATCAAATGGCTATTTTGGATACTTCTATGTTGGTATTGGAAAAATATGTCGTCAAGAATGCTAAATTCAAAATTGACAACCATTATTTCAAGATTTTTGAAGAAGGTCATTTAATGAATTGCAAGAAACAATTCTAGCCTACTTTTGAAATGATGTGTCTACCATTTTCTCTGGCTTCATTCAAGATGATTGGCTTGATGCTTTTAATGCCATGAAAGCTATGAATGAATCCATTTAAAGAACCCAAAACTATTTGAAATTCTAACATCATGCTGCTCTCTTTTCTTTCTTTTCGGGGGATAGGAGTAAAACGCTTTATCTCTAAAGAACAGAATGGGGAAGATATCCATGCTAAATGGAAGATATATAACAAAAATCCTATCGCTAAAGTCACTAGATGGAGAATTTTGTCCTCTATTGTTCTTCATCACCAGTTTCACCATCGTATGAAATTTTCATTTTGTATTATTGGACCTTTTATCATTTTGGCCTTCATATATCAAATTCTTTTTGAAACATTTCCCTTTCAAACTTTTTCATCAGAACAAACATTTGTGTACTTGTGTATTTCCAGCGTGGTTACTCTATCTTCCTATTTCATTTTTTATATATTTATTTTTTTGGTAATGGCTGGGGTAGAGATAATTTCTTACCTCACCTGAAACACTGTATGAGCTATGTGCTTGATATCGGAAAGTTTTGATCAAATTATATAACATATGTGCTTTAAATTTTAATCTTTTGTGTATGGGTGTTGAGTGATTGGCTAATTAAATATATTCATTGGTAAAGCCTTTTAAAACATAAGATAA
This sequence comes from Hypseocharis bilobata, assembly GCA_036898025.1. Lineage (NCBI taxonomy): Eukaryota > Viridiplantae > Streptophyta > Magnoliopsida > Geraniales > Geraniaceae > Hypseocharis > Hypseocharis bilobata. Next base: position 4,200 of record JAYMTT010000142.1, read on the forward strand.
AAACATCATTGAAGTGAATGATTCTTGATCAAGTCAAACATTAGAAAAATAAACAACATGGAAGTACATTTTCACAACAGACATAAGTTCCTTGTATATTAAATTAGCCTTGTTCTGTACTTTGTTACACCATGAAAAGATTCATGACACATTTTTGACTTTATCACATAAAAGACAGCCAGCTGTAGCCTATACTTTGCCACTAGCATCTGGCTTAATGTGCATATGTGTTTTTATTACTTGATCTTTTAAGCGATATTTGTCTTTCTTGTTACAGGCTAAATTTTTGGCGGTGTTGATAATTATGCCATGGGCCTTGGATTTTATAGTTCATGACTATGTTCTCATGCCTTTTTTGGACAGGTAATTGTTGGGACATTGATGTATAGGCTCAAGTAACTTCTTTTATTCCAAATACCTATAAGAAAAATATGCAAAAGTATTTCTCTTGCTCTCTGTATCTCCATGTCTGGTTTTGTCTGAGATATTTACCACGCCTCTTAGTTGTGTTAGAAAATTATTGATTTTTTTTTCATTTAAAAGAGATGGTGAATTATGAGTGCTAGCTCTAGATCTCTATAAGACACTCATAGTATGGCTTATTTGCATGGTTACCTTGTAGTGACTTATTCCTTATATATATATATATTGGTTATTGGAGTTTGTTAATCTTGGATAATTGGTGGAGAAAGTAACTTCTCTGTTATGAACAGATATGTGAAACTTGTACCTCTAGCTGCAGAGATGCTTGATGTCAGAAAGCATCAAAAGCTTGAAATGGTTAAAGAACTGAAAGTTGAGAGGGCTAGATTTCGGTTTGAGGTGGAGATTGGTAAATCTCCTCCTCTTTCTGATGACGAGATTTGGGTGGAGTTACGAGAAAAAGCGTAAGATTTAATATTTTCTGTGCTTGTTTGGAATATTATGTTATTTATTATTGTTTTTTGTTTTCTTTATGCCGTTGTAAACCAGTGATAAACATGGGTGACATTTGAATATGGGAATGATGCAGAATCAAAAAGCCACACTGAAATTTGGGTACACCCCAATACTTAAACATGCTTTTTTATTTTTTTTATTTTTTTATGGGTAAAAAATCTGTAATGGAATGTAAAAATGCTATTCCACGAGTAAGTGTCGTTCCCTCAGGAAAACTAAAAAGCCTACTAAACGGATCGTTCCCTTGGATAACCTAATATTGGAATAACCTTTTAGGGAGGATCCTTCAAGATGAAGTAATTTACCTAGTAGTTGTACCTGGAATAACAAGGAAGAACAATACCTACCTAGGTGTTATTAATTATAAATAAATAGATATTTCTAAATACTTTCAAGGTCCTATGCATCAATATGTTTATGAATGAATACATGTATGTCTATATACATCAACAACATAATATAGTGAAAAGCTCTAAATAAAAATTCATAAGTTTTTTTTGTTCTCCAGAAATTACGAGTTAACAAAAGGAATAACAAATAAAAAAAATAAAGGATACGTCCTGTCTCATGAAGTGAAAGGTTCTTTAAGAGGCTTTGATCCCTAGCCATCATCAAAAAGAGAAATAGAGTTACTTAACCATCAACTTTCTTATTGCCATAACCATAGAAAACCACTTCATCCAAAGCCAGAAAGTTGAATAACAAATTATGTCGATCATTCATATCATAAATCACGAGGAAGAGATCCAACAAAAAAACCAGTGTCCTGTGCATCGCCAATTTTATTCCGTTACCGTGCCTTTATATCTTATACATAGCATTCTTATCAATTGTCATCACCATTAAAAGCAGTTTTGCAAATCCTTATTTTACAAGCTTTGTTTCTGTTACTTCAAATAGGTTAGAATTGCGAGATGAATGGAGGCTAGAGAACCGTAAAGCATTTGCCAGTATATGGTCAGATATGGCATTCGGGATCACACTATTCGTTCTTTTGTATTTCAATCAAAGTAAAGTAAGTTTGTATTACTCTTTTTCTATACTCTTATTCGGTATGATATATATTTTCATATCCTTGTCAAAACATAATTTCTCTTCATTTATTTTGTAATTTACTGCTTGTATATCAGTAATTCTTGTTAGGAGGCATCATCCTCTCTCCCAAATGACATTTCATATAATCCCCAGTGATAGTGTTCATGTTGTACTAATGATAAATGATGCGCGAGACTCTTGTCTTGGGTGCGTCGAGCCTTTGTCTTCCCAAGCCAATACTTATAAATTAAGGTGAAAATAAATCAGCAGTAGGCTGTGAAGATTTAAATCCTGGAAATTTGAATATACAAACTGAATAGTTGCACAGTTTAGTGAACATGGGATTGAAATAGGCATTAGGCTAAACCATTTTAGTGTAAGTTAAGTTAGGGAAGTCATACAGGTATGTGCCTGAGTTTGCTGTCCCAAAAAAGAAAAAGAAATAAATAAAGAAGAAAAAGGAAGCCTGCATAGGGGAGAGTTTTGTAGCATACATTATTTTGTATATTAATCTCCAATATAGCCACGACTTGGAGTTTATTCTTGTTGATCTAACTCTAGAAAGAGCTACCTGATTGAATCTAAGAATTTCTAGACTGCTTTGGTGTCAATAGAAAACCTTTGCCAAACTATATCTGATGAGATTACTCTCAAACTCAATTTGGCTAAACTCAACTAAGCCTCAAATAGACTAAATGGTGAGTAATATCCTTCATTAGGTCCCTGGCAATGATATCTCTTTTCATTGTCTCGTTTGCTTCTTTTTGGGTTTTAGTTGTAGGAAGAGGGGGAAGGTTTTGTGGCGATGTGCTTTATTTGCAATCTTGTGCGTTCTTTGGCAAGAAAGGAATCACAAAATTTTCGAGGATAAGTTTACGACAATCAATCTTTTGTGGGATAGGGTTGTTCCATCTCTTTTCAAAGGGATTGGAAGGCTGCTTTGATGTAGTCTTCCTTTGTTTGTGCTTCTTTTCTATCTTATTAATATATCTTCTTTTATCTAAAAAAAATTAGTTTTTCTCCTGCTATCCCTTGACTTTAGGGCTACTCACTTTGCCATGTCTTGCATAATTGTATGCCTGTCAAGTATTTGATTTAATTGAACAACTACTTGCAAGGGATTGTATGCCTTACTCCTAATGAAGATGCCACTATATATACTACAGACTGCACATTTCTTCTATTATGTTATTATGGTATCATTTTATTCCACATTTACTGTCTTAAGCAGTTTGCATGACTATAATGATTAGACTTTTAAAAGTTCTTAGCTTGCCTCATCTTGTTTTGATCCTTGCAGTAAATATTATATTAGCATTTAAATTTTAAAATATAGTCCGATAAACCATGTATGCCAAACACTAGATAGGGAAGGCAAATATCAATGTCTGGAGCAGTTTGGAACTTCAGATTATTGTCAAATATCGAGGAGTTCCAAGTTAGATTCTATGTGTAGCTGCTTGATGAGTACTGCCCTCTTCTACTTGCATAGATGTTTGTACTTCTGTTTCTGGTGAAGTGTGTAAGGAATAAACTTAGCATATTTTGCCAACCATCGTTTTTCTCCACGTTTGCAGGTAGCTTTACTGAAGTTTACAGGCTATAAAATACTAAATAATATTTCAGCTGGTGGGAAGGCATTTTTGATTATACTTATCGCGGACATTCTTGTGGGGTAATACTTTTTTGGACTTGAAGACCAAATCATCATTATTTGCACTAGTTTCTAAATTTTCTGTTTAACATGTTAAATTGCATACTTTTAGGTATCATTCTGAAGTTGGTTGGAGCAGTCTTTCAGAGGCAGTTGTCGAGCATTACGGGCTTGAGGTTGATCAGGCTGCTATAACCATATTTGTCAGCATAGTGCCAATCATAGATGTGTTCATTAAGTTTTGGGTATGTTCTACACTTGAACTGATATTAACATAATCGTTGTCATTTTCTGTTGTTTATCAAGATATATGAATTATGCCAGTGATGTATTTTCTTGTGTGAATTATGAAATTCAAGATACATAATGATAAAGAAGAAAGCAGCATGATGGTCACAGACCCTTACTGTGGTTATCCTTACAATTATATTCTTATTCTGTTGTGAAAAGAGCAAAAAATGTTAATATGCTAACATTTCTGATGCATCGGAGATATGTTTAGGAGTATGTGTGAACTCCTCAAAATTGAAACCCATGTTTACTTATTTCAGACATGCTTAATAATTATTTACATGTGGTACTCCCTTTGTAAAGTATCCATACAACTTCATTGAAACTGGAAATTGAAGACTTACTGTGAAAATGATTGGATGGGTGAGAACTCTATGCTCAAAGCCTTCTTAGATCAACTCTTTTTACGACCATGACGATTGTTGGCCAATCTATATGGTACTGGCCTTTAGGTCTTGCCCATTCATTTCTCTCATAAGTTGGAGCACTTTATGGAAATTTAAGTTCATTCCTGGTGTCTAACTTGAATTTTATTTTTTTCAAAGATGATATGTTAAATGCTCGTGAGCAAGTGTGGTTCTAATGGTGACTTTAAGGACTGCTAGGTTATTTAAACTTTAGAGTATAGGAAACACTGGTGTTTGAATGGTGACTTTAATGATTTCTTATCTTTATAAGAAGATAAAAGAGTTAGGTGGGGGCGTGGCTATATTTTAGGTTTGAATCTTATCAATCATAAACGTTTTTTTATCAGCATTAAGCTGCAGCCTGCAGGAGAGTGCAATTTGGTTGGATTGATTTCTCCTCCTCACCATAAAGTGAAGTTGAATTTTCAAAATGCTTTATTTTGGTTATCTTTGTGGATTTCTATTATTCCCTTTGCTCTGCAGACTGCCCGCATTCCTAACTAAATTCCATTTGATTGTGCTATGCAATGGTCAGACTCAGATTTAGAGGTTTTATACTTTTAACTGTCTGGAGCTACATGTTCCCATTTCTATTGCATTTGGAGATACATTGATTATATTTGTGGAGACCAATTAGGAAGTCCTTACATAGTGAAGTCTTGATCATTGGGAGTGGAAGATTCAATTATAACTGAACTCCTACAACATGTCTTGGCCATAAGGATTTAAGCGTATAGAGCTTACCATTATCATTTTCAATTCTGTTTGTTGATTTTTCATGTCCCTTTTACCATGATGCTAATAAGAACATAATTAGGCTTCCTTGTTTGTGATTTATAATGCAATCAATTACCAACAAAATGGCGTGTTCTTTTTTTTTTTTTTTCCGAAGTACACTGAATCATTTCCATCATTAAACATGATTTCTTGTCTAATGCAACTTACTCTCCACCATTGATGTTTATTAATTTTATTCTGTTGTGGTACAGTTATTTAAAGTCCTCCCGGGCGTATCCCCAAAGGTTTCACGATTAGTCGAGAGAATGACGCGTCACTAGCGAGCCAGACAAGGTAGAATGTATCACCAACACAACGATTTTCCCTTCTATATGATTTTTTATTCTTCGTCCTTGATAGAGGCTTATCAGGGTATGTAAGTAATAGGAAGACATGGGAAACCAGATTCAAAGCTTCCTGAGATGTAGCTTGATATTAAATGGTCGGAGTTGATTTGTTGTAACATGGTGCCCTACAATAAAAAAAAAAATCACGATTATTGATCTTGTACAAGGGTATCGTATATTTGTTATGTATCTCAAAGTTGTATAAGGGGATCGTATTTTCCACCTGTCATTGCTGTTGTTAGATCTTTTCTGTGTTTGGTCCTTTTTATGCATTAATAGAAGACTAGAGAGTGGTAGATGCTTACAAGTTACAATGTCTGTCAAAATACATTATCAGCTACAGTATTTGGTGCCCCCAGTGCTATCAACTGTCTCAACTACATGCTTATGATGGTAGAACAGCATGCTCAAAGCTCAAATTTCAAACTATGAAGGGGGTTTTCTGTGGGGAATCAAGATCAAGATTTTAGAATCTTGACCAAAGCTCGCGATTTTGATTTGGGTTTCCAAAATTTCGATATGAACAACCAACACTCCTTAGTTGGAAGATGAAGTAGAAGAAGACAGCCCAATGAAAAATGAGATGTGTTGAGGTTTATGTGTTAAATTCTTGGCCTCTAATTTGGACTCTCAAGCAGCTATCTAGAAGCAGATATGAAAATGTATGTATCATTATTGTAATGGTCATATCAATATCATTTAGTACTGTCATTTCCTTATAGCCTCTGTTAATTTTTGGTAGTATTTTGATCTGAAAAGTTTGGAGCAGGTAATTATTGTTTGGATCTCATGAAAATTTTGATATTGACCTCTGCAGGTTCAGGACAATATTTTTTTTTAGACTTATTGGACGTACTATTGTCTAAATTATATTTAATCGAAATCAAGCTCACAGTAGGATTCGAAACCACGCCCTCACTCATGAAAGAGACAACCTTTGTCACCAAGTCATTTACCTTTTGGACAATTTTTGATAACCTTAAAAATTGATAAATTAATTTTAGTAAGATTTTTTTTTACTTTTTTTAAGATATAGTAGTAGAGTATTTACCATGTTTTTGAGATTCATTTGAGAAAGGCAAGGTGTAGTGTAGTGTAGGCATTTGTTTGCTGGGTTCTCTTGCGTTTGCGTGGTGTGGTGTTGCTGCGCTCCAATCCAAAATAGAAAGTCACCATCAATGATTGATCATCTCGCTGACAGGGGCATTTGTGCAGTTCTTCCCAAAACGGGAGGGTAATTTTGGAACTCAACTTCTGCCACCACGTGGCTGCAGTTAAGTAAGTGGGGCACACAAATAAATCAACACCCAAATAATATTACGTCCCCAAATAAGATAAGTATAAATAGCAACTAATCTGAAGCTATTACTTCCTCCCCCCATTCACTTTCTACTTTTGGTACACCCCCGGAGTCCGACTCGGACTCGACTCGGTCTCACTCAGTCCATATGCCCGACTCGGTCCCCACACGCACTCTCTCCTCCTTCTCACTCTCTCTCCCTCTGCAACAATGGTGACAGCCTCAGAACGAGTGAGTGGTCTCTAAAACTTTGAACTGCTTTCTCTGGTTTTTTTCTCTTTCTATTTGCTAAATTGGGCACTTTTAGAAAATGGGTTTTTGTTTTGATTCCTGAAAAGTGATTTGTGTTTCAGCGTGTAATCTGAGATATGGAAATGGAATTGGAACCCTCAGTTTTAGAGTAATTTTATTGGGGAAAGCGTAAGAAGGAAAAGTGACTGTTTTCTTGTTTTGGGGTTTTTTTTTAGCAAAAGTAAAACCCTAGAGCTCTCTGATAGTTTAGTTGCTGTAAAAGAAACTGTAGAAGAATAGCTTATTTTGGTCAGTATGTGTGTAAAAAGTAGACACATTGGTGAAAAGAAGTATACTTGTTGTAAATGTGTGTGTGTGTGTGTGAGCCATACACAGTATAATTGTACTTTTTTTGGGTGGAGACAATAAGTGGTTGATCAATGTGTGTTTCTGAAATTTCTTTACTAGTTCAAACTCTGCTTTTTTTGGGTTTCTCTCAAAAATGAGAAGTGGTATCTTTGAACATGTTATAGCAGAAGAGCTGGATTGGAGATCTGGGTAGTTGTGGTACATTGATTAATATCAGATATCACTTTTTTCTTCGTGGGGGTGTAAAAGTTTGTCAGCCAGAAAAGTTTTTTACTATTTATTATTTAGTCCATGGGGACATTTGATAAATTGGGGTTGTCATTTGCGAAAGATGATTAGAACAAAATTAACATTGAACTTTAGTACTTAACCCAAGAAAAGAAAAATAGTTGCGCTTCCGAAGATTTAAAACTTCCTTTGGTTGTAAAAATATGCAGACAGCCAGACACATCATATAGGTAATATTGATATTTTGTCTAATGAGTAGTAGATCAAAGCTTCACGATGTAGCTGTGGAATTGGCTTAAGTAGTGATGGAGCAAGGTTAGAAATTTGCAGTGGGTTAAAGATATTTTGACCTACGTTTTCATGGTCAAAACGAGGATAGCTGGGTTAATAATTATAGTTCCTCTTTACTTGGACTAGGTTTTCTAGTTTAGATTTTCAAGGCTAAGATAATGAAATTAAATGTTCTACAACCACAATTTGTGGGGTCTTGAGAAACATGGGTAAGGTATCTTAGGAATGCCTATCTACCATATTTATTGATGAAGTAATATATTATTGTTAAGAGTGGAGTAATTACACCAATCAGTTGCAGGTCTGAGATGCTGATGGTATTAGAGAGATACTGTTGACATGAATGCTGGTTTGGGCTGCAGTGTTAAGTGTAGTTATTGTTTATAAAATCATAATAGAGAGAGAGAGAGAGAGAGAGAGAGAGAGAATCCTGTGTGGTATAAAGATTGCTGTGACCTCTGATACTTAATGGCACTTATTAAAGATTCACATAAACCGAAAATGTCAGTCATGGTACCATTTGAGTAAAGTTGCTTAGACTTATTATTATTGATCATGGATGTTAAGAGCACTTACAATAAAAAGTCCAGATACTCTAAGTCGCTGCTTTTTACTGATTTTGCTTGAATTTTTGGCAATGTATGAGTAGGATTCTGTTATATGACCTGAAGGGGTCAAGAAGGTTCAGCATTGGAGTGGTGATTGTGTGGGTGATGGGTTGCTGGGACCATTTAGATGACATGTGCTTCACATCTTTGTCTTGGTCAAAATGGGAAGGAGAGAGGTCCACGTGGAAGCTTCTAGCAGATTGAATTTCACTTGCCTGTTTGGTGGAAACGGAGATTAAAGATCTAAGAAGGCTGATGAGATGAAAGCAACGTTTTTAATGAGATGCTTACTGTTCTTGTTTGGTTATTTATCTTTTCGCGTATGTGGTATCTGTGGCTTTCTTCTATACTTGGGGAGCAGAGGATCTGAACTGTTCTCTTGAAGAGAGCACAAGGTATATTTATCACTTACTTTCATAATGACTCTTGATAGAGGGGCTTGAGGAATCCTTGAAATTCAAGGTTTGAGTTTGAAGGTAACCTCAACTATGTCAAGCTGTCCATGTTAAAATGTGATGGATTAATAATTTACTTAGAACTGCTTCGGTAATCATTTGCAGATTAAGGAACTTCTTGTTAGTCATGTAATTTTCCTTCTATTTAGTATGTCTCCAATCAAGGTTGTTGCTGCATATTGACATTCTGTTGAGCCTTTACCTTGGTGGTCGCAAATTTTGAACATGTTGTGTCCATGCATGCAGGATTCAATATTCAGTTGAGACAATTATATGGAGAAGAGTGAAATTTGAATTTTGTTTACCAGGTCTATTTCTGTGATGGACTGGAATACAAGAACTGCAATGGAGTGGGACTGGGATAATCTAGCTGGGTTTAGCACCAAAGCAATTGATGTGTCAAGACCAGTACAAGTGTCAAACCATGAGATTGAGAGAGATTGTGGATCTGTGTATTCATCTGGAGGTGTTGGTTTCTCAGGTTCTGATCTGGGTCATGGCTCGTCATCCAAGAGTTCCATTTCAGTTTCGGTTGATTCTGCATCGAAAGATGGAATGAAGACGTACAGGAGTATTGATGGTTTGTCTAAAGAGTTTAATAAGAAAGAGTTGAAACGGGTGGAAAGTACTGAGAATTTTCAGTCTATGGGGGCGTCTGCCACCTCTGGTGAGCCAATGATTGGCTTAAAGCTAGGTAAGCGTACTTACTTTGAAGATGTTTGCCCAGCAAGCACTATGAAGACCTCGTCTATTTCTGTGAATCCTATGTCCTCTACTGCCACAACAAAAAGATCTAGGGCAAACTATCAGAGTACACAAACCCCCTGCTGCCAAGTTGAAGGGTGCAATCTGGATCTCAAGTTGGCTAAAGATTACCATCGTAGGCATAGAATATGTGAAAGCCATTCTAAAAGCCCAAAGGTTATTGTTGCTGGTATGGAGCGCCGGTTTTGCCAGCAGTGCAGCAGGCAAGTCGTATGTGGATAATTTTTATTATAGATCGTTACCGTATTTGTTTGTAGTTTTCCGTGTTGATTGTCTCTGATTAACTTTTCGGTTTGGTACTTCTTTATGCAATTATGCTACTGTTTTGCAAGCCAATTTTACCCAAATTATTATGGCTCAAATGCATTGTTGATCTGAAAATTACGCACTTAACAATGTTACAGGTTCCATGAACTATCAGAGTTTGATGATAAGAAGCGCAGCTGTCGTAGGCGTCTCTCTGATCACAATGCACGGAGGCGCAGACCGCAGCCAGAAGCAATTCAGTTCAATTCTTCTAGGCTGTCTTCATCATTATATGGTGATAATTCAACCTCAAAATTTAGCTACTCTTTCCCTATAGTTATAAAACTTTGCTGAACAGGTTCTTCAATACATATGTTTCCTTGACACACTTTTTTTCTTGTCTTAGTGAATAGCTCTCTCTATTTATTTGATCAATTCAAAGTTGAGCAAGTCATAGTTGATTCCCTGTAGTTCGGGTCTGAGCAAGCTGTACTTCATCACTTATATGTTGAATTTAAGCAGAGATGTCGAGTTTTTTAAATGTTAGTGTAGTTTAGTTGAAAATGGTTGTCAATAAAACTTAATGGAGAACATATTGGTGATGGCTAAGGAGTTTTTAGACATATTTTCCTACCCAATCCGACAAGTCAATGAAATTAGGTAGTCTCGTGGTCAAGTGACTGGATGCCTAGTCCAATCCTTTCAATCCAGCCCCATTAAACTCGAGTAAAAAATGTATTTTCACATCGTTGGTGGTGATGGACTACTGTTCCTGTCATGTGATATCTCTGGGATTAACATTACACTTTCACTTAACCAATGGCCTTTGAGCCACCTGGCACTCCTGTCTCATATATGAGGTTGAGGTGTGGCTCTATCCCTCATATCTTTCCTAGCGAGAAAATGAATTAAAATAATGTATCATCATAAGCTGTGTTGGTTGGCGGAGACAGAGTCACCATATGCTGATATGCAGTTAGCAGATAAGCCTATATGGCCACCACATAATCATATTTAGTCAAACTCTGTTAATATCTATTTTTTAATACGTCGCATTAAACACTTGAAGGACTTGATTTCTTAAAGAGAAGTAGGGGGAAAACTTTGAAATTCAATCTGTATGAAATGTGCTTAACCTTTAAAACTTGATATAGAAAAATTGGGTTTGGGTAGACTTTGGTTATCCATTGTCTATTTGATATTGTTTTTCATTTATCTCTTAGGATTTCTTTCTCAGCATTGATTGGTTAAAATTTTCTCATTTCAAACCCAACCTTTCCCAACTAATCATACAGAAGTAGACGAGGGGGTTTCCCTATGTTCAAAGATGTCATTTGATATTGTTATTTGAACTTTTACAGATGAGAGACAGCAAATGAATATTGTATTCAATAGGGTGCCACCCCCAGCTGCAAATCCAACATGGCAAACTGCATGCAACTTAAAGGTGACACAAGCTGGGGATTGTTCGATTAGGCCTGCAAAAGCTGGAGGCGTTGATAAGCAGCTGAACTTTTCCACCGACGAGATGCCAGATGCCACTTCTATGCTACAAATAGACTCAGAAAAGGTCTTGTCTTATGAGGGCAGTACATCTCAGGTTTTCAGTCAAGGTATTTTCCTTTATTAGAGAACACCTTGTTAACCCATAGAGGAGTTGTGATAATAAATTTTGGGAGAAGACATGATTTCTGAGGTTATATTTTTGCAAATTAGGCTTTTCAGTATCCAGTAAAAATAATGTAGCTTTAACTTAATTTTAGATAATCTCTCAAAACTTATAAACGTTGGTTCCTTATTTTCTGACTTGCTAATTGGGTTCTTGTCCTCATAGTGGAAGTCCATTGCTGTTGTTATCTGCAGTGCCACTTCCATTGCTAATAGCTACATTTCCTGTTTTCACCGGGAATGTTGCAAATGCTATGTTTGGTCTGGCACTTCTATCATCCAACTCCACTTTGCTATTACCATTAAAACAGCTTCGACCACCTGTCATCAGTCCTGTTGCTGTGATATTATGACATCAGTGTTGCTCTGATGCAGGCCAGAGGGAGAGAGGGATTCATCAACCAAAGCTAGTTTGTTATGATAAAAGATACTTATGTAAAAACTTAATTGGCAACTCAAAACTTCCGAAACATGTATGACTGTACTGTAGGGCTCAAAATATTTTTTGGTACCAGTGGATGGTGTGGAGGACTGCCTCAAGCATGACAAGAAATAATTATGGGAAAAAAATATTTAATGCATCTAAATAACTATATGCATGGATCATAGTTTCATTTTTCTCGGATAATCTTGAAAAGAGTCGAGAAAGTTCAAGAGGAAGAAATTGCTAGAAGTAATAAGTTGCTTCTAATGAGTGCAAGTATAATACTCTGCCTATGTTTAATTTGGGAGGTAAATAATTTGGCGTTGATTATCCGAACATTTAATCTATGTTTGAAATGTTCCAAGTTAATTTGAATATACTTATTTTCCTTCTTTTATTAAGGATTGACTTTTCATACGTGACAACCTCCTACAGCTTTGGACGCGTCTTCATTTGCTTCTAACTTGGACGTAGCACCAGATCTTCGGCGTGCTCTCTCTCTTCTGTCAACAAATGCATGGGGTTTGAATAAGCCTGAACCAACTTCTATAGACCAGCTCATGCATGCAAACCAGACTACTGTAGCCCAGCCAGTGACAAATGCGGAGCTGCAGAACTGGGTAGTCGCATCATCAGAACATAAACAGGTTGATCAACCACCTCCTGGACCCAGGGTGCATTCACCGAATTCGCATACTAACGGAAGCATTCATTTCCAAGAGTTTCAGTTGTTTAAAGCTCCTTATGATCCTGGTTGCTTTTATTCCAATCAAATCAACTGATTGTTCAAACTGGATGAGTTCTTCCTTTGTGAAATAACTTCATGTTAAGGTTAGTGGACCTAGCATCTCTTTGCTTAGTTTTCTTTGTTGTTTTCTCATTATCTGGTTTGCTTGATCCGCTGCAATTCTTACTTTCTTTTATGTAACGGTAGAATATGCATATGTCCCAAGTCCCAAAAACAATTATGAATTTCTAGTAGAGATCAATACTTGCAATACCCGTGGATTAAATTTGAGCTTCAAACCATAACATTTTTTGGCATTCTATTCGATGAATTACTTGGACCTTTCTGTAGTGCTACATAATCGTCTGGCATCTGGAGACCTGGGGATGGTGCTAAATTAGTTCCATTGAATTGTTAAAAGGGTACTTGTCAGTTGTCACCATTCCTTATCTAATTGAACCGGATGTCTATTTATAACAACATGAGAAAAGCAATGTCATTTGGATATGCACTTGTGTCATATACGCATATGCTGTTTGCAGGGTTGAAAGGACCTGGCCCATGGGGGTAGCCAGGGCCTAGATCACTCAAATTGTTGAGTTTCCTTTTAATTTTTTTCTGCAAAGGAGGTTTATAGTAACAAGTAACTTTGGTGGCCCCTTGGTATAATCAATAACTCCATTTTCTCTTAACCCTTGGTCACTTCTTACTGCATTATTGTTAGTTGTTACTCAAGTGAAGCCCAACATACGTTAATCTGGTAGGACTTTAGAAATCAACTTTGTGATAAAAGGCTTGCTATATGTTATATTCCAATGACCTTGTTAGTGTAATTCTGTATATACTCCCGTGTCCCATAATAAGTGTCCCAAAATAAGTATTTGCAATCAAAAGTCATAATATAATCATTAAGATATTTGCCTTTTTTGTTTATCTTATTCTGATTATTTGAGACAATTTTCAGCGCTTTGGTTTATGTGAGGGGTCAAAATGGAATTTTTGTAAAAAAAAAGTTAATAGTGTGTGAATGCATTTAAAGCATCTCTCTTAATATTGAGTTTGATTAGAGTCATACTTCAGCAAAAAAGTAAAATAAAGAGTTTCATTAGAACTGTGTGAACGAATTTGAAGTATTGGGATCTTAAAACTAATCAAAACAAGCTCAACGTATATGTGATTCTGATTAAAGTGCATCAACTAGAAGCAATAACCACAATTCTCACTTCCTATTTATATCTCATAACTTCTGGCATTTAGTGCAGATTTGTATCAATTTATTCATGCCATAAAACATTTCGATACCTAAGCTTGAACACACCCCCCCCCCCCCCCTCCAAAACAAAAAAAAAAAAAA
>JAYMTT010000143.1:0-18194 GCA_036898025.1 Hypseocharis bilobata
GAATGAAACAAACTAATAGTACGGATGGGCCTATGGGCCAACTCATATTTTGGAAGGCTCTCTATCCGATCCGACCAACTCAGTAGGTCCATAACATGTTGTTCACATGCCACGCCAATGGCATTAAGGAGTGGAGCCATGTCATGGTTCACAATATGGATCTGTCTTGGATTCTCTTTGGCAAACCTGGCCCACTGCCACCCGGAACCAAGCTTCATCACTCTCTCTCTCTCCTCCCTGGTCTTAACGAGAAATCTCAAGTTTGAACTATGAATATGAAAATCTTTTAAAATTTGTTCGTGAGCGTTTTGTGCTCTTTATGTACTTATCCGGCACAAATATCAATTAGTCAAGCCTGACTTTTGGATACCGAATGATTTCACAAAATAAAAATAAAAATAAAAGCCACATAAAAATAAAAGCTACTCAACACATATAGCTATGTTTTTTCTTTTAATCTTTGCATTCTACCCAACAAAATTGGAACTTAAAACTTATATTGTCTTTGTCCCAAAGTAATTGTCTAGTTTGATTTTTAGCAAAGATTAAAAAAGTTATTGACTTTCCACTTTTTATTCTTGTATCAAACTCGAAAAGTTGTTACAACTAACTACTGAAGGGATAATATTGAAAAAATTGAGTCTAATTTGTTACTAAGAAAATAAAGTGATATGTTAATGGTTAAACAACAATTTTTAAAAATTATGAGAGTTATTGTGAGATGAAGGGAGTTTATAGAAGTTTAATGGTCGGACCGTTAAAATGGCTACTCGAAAACACCACCATAGCTATTCTTGTTGACAAATATTAGTTACCAATTCAAACTTCAAAGTAAAAGTAAACAAAGAACAACAACATCAACATTCAACAACAACCACAACAACAAAAAATCATAGAACTAAAATCAACCATGTCGATAATTTGATGGCAAGCAGTACATGCATATTTCTCATGTGTTTGGAGCTAGGGCTACAAATGAACCCAGCTATCCATGAGAAATTCAGGCTCGGCTCATTTTATACTTGAGTTGGTTTGAATCATTTAATAAATAATCTGAGCTCCAGCTCAAACGAGTACGGCTTGAGCCTCTTAAAATTTGACGACCCTCTACTTGTTTAGAGGCTCAGCTTGGATAATTAATAACTAAGCCAAGCTCGAGCTAAAAGTGAGGCATGTCAATTGAAAGAGGTCGACTCGAACCTCTAAGATTATGGAGCTTAGACTCGTTTAGAGGCTTGGCTTGCAATATATATGTATGTAAATATTAGTAATTATTTACATATGTGTTTAACAATCAAAACTCCTCAACTCTTTAATTGAGGCTCAAAATCGAATTCGGTTTGGAAGGCTTATTGGAGAAACGAGCCTATTGAGCCAAGCTTAAACCTTTGGTGTGAGCTCGAGTTTTTTAGGTTTGTTTATTAATATTAAATAAGCTAGACGAGGTGAACTTGATTCACAAGCTGAGCTCCCGCTCCATGAATCAGGCTTGTCACGGTCTCAAGCCAAGTTCGAACTTATTGGTATTATTGATGATTTGAACTTAAATAAATATGTGAAAAAATCAACTCGGTTGCAGCTCTAAATATGACTAGAAAAAATCCTAATGACAATTGACACCCACAATAATTCTTTATAATTACACAAAATCAAGGTGGAATATGATGAGGTTTACATTCTTCAAGCAGTAAATGTAATTTTTAAACATGTTAAATATCACGCAAACTAAGTCATTAATCAAAACAAGTATGGTGTGCATGTCTATGGTACGTGGTGGATCTTGGACTTATAGATTCATCCAAAAGAATATGATGTGTCGTAATCATGTCAGATCTCACTCTTAAACTCAAAATAACTTAATCAGCAGTTGAAATTAATCAATTCAAAGAAGCCATTGGCCTTTTTTCTTTTGTTTTCCATGCCCAATTGAAAATGGATGAAGATGATGATGATTACAAGGATGAAGACCAGAAGGGTAATTATCCAAAATTAAATCTTTGATTTGTTCCAAAACTAGAGCCGTGAACCAATAATCTCAAACCAATATGGTTTCTCTTGTCATTTCATATGAACCAAACTTACCTAAAGTGGGTTATTCCTCATTAATTTATGATAGGATAGCATCAAACAGATAATCATCCGCACAAAAGTTAGACACAAACAAGAACAAAATAAACAAAATTAATTCGCTCGAGAACCAATAAAAGTAGCTAGGAAAGTCTGTTTGTTTGTTTGTTTGTTTGCCTCAAAAGAAAAAGGCAGAGAAAAGAAAAGAAAAGAAGAGCATGAGTGGATAGTCCAAGTGTTATTATTGGGTGCATTTCTGAGGAGGAGATCACTGCCTTTTTGAATAAAATTCAATAAGTACAATTTCAAGGCAATTGATGAGTAATAGGTAGAACAATATAGTAGTACAGAGAGAGAGAGAGAGCTTAAGAATAGGGTTGACCATTTGGGTGGTGACACGCTAGTCTACTAGTCAATAAGTGGAACAGTGCAAATCTCCATAACAAAACATGATAAAGCTTGGTTGGTTGCAGTGATTGAGATTGTTTTAGTTTTAGCTTAGGCTTTTGGGTTTTGGCTCTTGGCTTCAGCAAAGGGCTCAGCAGCAGCAGCTAAACTTGATGTGTTGTGTTGTGTTGTGTTGTGTTTATTTTTTTTGGGGATTTGCAATGATGGGCATGGGTTGGTGCCAACTTAGCATTAGCAATGGCTCAATTGAAAAATTAAGCAGATAGCTGGCTTGTGGCTTGGCTTGGCTCCCACAAAAAATGGGATTAGTGGGCAACTAAGATGATTAGGAGGTAGAAAAAGTTGGGGATGAACATGAGTTAGTGGATCCACTGATCCACTGATACAAACATAAAAAAGTAACAAGGACTCCAATAATTAAAAGTAATGCACCATCAAAAAGTAGTCTGCTGGGCACCCATCTTCAATTATATTGGCACTTCAGTCCTTTAATGGCAGTCAGTAAATGCCTAGTATTTTAATTTACTTGGAAGAAAGATAAAAGAAAAGGAGAGTCCTATAAATCACCTATGGGATTTAAGGTTATGTACCGTAATAAATTGAGCTAGATGCGCAGAGAATTGGATCTGAGAACATGTTTGTCAAAATAGAGTTTCGACTTGTAATGAAATTTTACTAAACGGAGTTTTGTCAAAATAGTGGGAGAGAGTGGCGTTTCAAATTTGGCATCAAAACGAAGTTTTGTCAAACTCCATTTTAAAAGGTTTCTAAACACGTCGACTTCAACATTTTTTTTTCCAAAACTCCAGTTTGATGCCAAAACGGCAAACGGTGAAAACCAACTGAGGATCCCAAACACGCACTAATTCATTCAATTTACCCCTTGAATTGCCTAATTGCTTCAATTTAATCAATCAATTAATGTGATTTTTTAGTCAAATAATTAGAAGAGTTGGTTTATCTGATGTGCACATGTGTTGACACATTAATGTAACAACTTCATCAAATAATTTTATTGAAATTTAAAAGAAAGAGAACATTGTACTCATTCTGAAACTAGATTCATCAAATTCTTATAACCAGGCCCACCGTTACAATTTCCTCCTTGCCACTAGAATTTACAATTGTTTTTTTCCCTATAGATATTGTAGAGTGATACAGGCTTTACTTCTTTTGGCTCTGTTATCTGGATGAAACCATTACTAACTGGAATGCAGAAAGGGTTTTGTTGATAGAAGGTAATAAGAGAACCTACAAGAAACTAATAGTAGGTGTAGCAGTTGGAAGTGAAACCTAGAAGGTGGGTATTGGAATGTGGCAGAGCTTTTGATGGGGAAAATGGAAGAAACCAAAAACATACGAGGATTTTGAGCAATACTAAAATGACAAAGTGCTGAACTAAATGATTAGGTTCCATGGACTGTTGTACCAAAAGTAGCCTTTGATTGATTGATTGAAAGACTATATACAGGATACAAAGAATATCTTCTTTTACTCAAATAGTTCTCAACAAAAAGAGCCATGTAAATGAGAAAAAAAAAAGTAATGGGATGGCGTGACTGCCTAACATGTAAAGCCGAGAAATGGAGGCCTAAAAGAGAAATGAACTAGGAAAGTCCAAGGACTTAAATTGAAAACCCATATGACTCTGAAGTCAAAGATGTGTAAGCGGTAGCTGCTGTAGTCCTGTTGTTAATATATTTAACTTAACTGATCCCTTCATGAATCGGATAAGGTGGTGTGGACTGTGGGTGGGATGGCAGTTATGGTTGGCATGGGGAGGGAGGTTGGGTACGGTTCTTGATGCTTCCTAGATTGGTTCATAAGTATTTGGAGCTTTACCTCTCGTCCCATGATGGCGTTTTGCATTTAGGCCTGAAGCAAGGACAGGGTATTTTTTGGTTATTGTAGAATTATTCTTTATTTTTCAAGGGTAAATTTGTCTAAAATTTTCTTCTACATGTAAAATTATCTAACTGCTCTGAATATTTGATTGGAAATATAACAGAACAACTTAATTGATTCATTGAGTTAGTTCATAAGGTTAATTGAAAGAACTTATAGTTCAGGCTGTATACTTGAATGGAGTGGTATTTCGGGGGATCTCCATACTTTTTTCCTTTTTTCTATTATTTAAATCTGCTTACTAGAAGCTGTTTATTTATTTTTTATATGGAAAAATCATGGTAGTTGCATCATGCATTGGATAATTCTCGGATTTTTATCTTGGTTAGATTGGGAACAAGGGAATCATAGCTGTTGGGAAGTACTGTAATTCTCTCACAGATCTTAGCCTCCGGTTTTGTGATAGGTAGCACTCTCTCCCTCTCTCTCTCTCATTATTGTTTCTGCTTAATATATCTTAACTGATAATTTAAGCTATTTGTCTGAAGTTCCTTGTAGTGTTTCTGTTCTTCATTGTTTGTATTGCATGTATTTCTGCATTGTTTAAATTTAAATATTTTACATTCAGTATGATCTACTAACACCCATATTCCCCCTATTTTGTTGGTCATGTTTTAGGAAATGTATTACGAACATGTTTGCTTCATGTGTTTTTGTCTTGCATTGTGGATATCCTCATAAAGTGCAGGCGTGTTACTGTTAATAAAGGGTTAATTTTTCTTTTTCCTTTTGTTTTTCATTATTAGTGTTCTTTTCTTATTGAACCATACAACACATGTTACTTCATGAGCTCTCCAATATCAATACACTCTGATCGTATTGCTTTGAATTACTAGAGTGGGGGATGAGGCCCTTATTGCCATTGCTCAGGGTTGCTCCCTACGTCATCTAAATGTCAGTGGATGCCACCAAATTGGTGATGCTGGCATTATCGCCATTGCAAGAGGCTGCTCTGAACTAATCTCTCTAGATGTTAGCGTTCTTCAGGTTCTCTCTCTCTCTCTCTCAAATTGTTTATATACTAATTATTTCATTGACCTATTGCCCTTAATGAATCATGTTGGTCTAATTGTTGAACTGATCACTGAATTTGGATTGATCATAGCTGATTTTAATTACCCAGCTACGGGTCTCTTTGCTGTTCCCATAAATTTGTTTTAGTTACTTTGTTTTCCTCCAGGCTCTCTCTCTTTTCCCTTTTTACTCCACTGGTATTCTTGGTCTTGTACTGTATACTTCCTCGTTCCCAAGTTTATGTATTACTCAATTTTGGCTAGTTCCATTATAGTGCCGAATTTGAAAAGTCAATGTGTAGAATTATAGAAATTTCTGTGATTACACACTTATATATCAGGGAAAGTTACTGTGGGACCCACAGTACTATGACACTTAAGTAAAAAAGTTCCTCGACTTTTAATTTGATCAGTTAAATCATGTACTATCTGAACTAAACAAATGGATCCTCATGCCCTAATTTTAACTCTTATGTCACTTGATCATGTTGGTGCTAGGTAAGACAACGCCTTTTATACACTACACCTTATACCCCTTAAAGAGGGCATATTTCTGGTATTTGTTTGTTCAATACCTTATTTGTTATCTTTTCTACTTCTCTGCCCAACATGACAACATGACCTGATATTTCCAGAGATTGTTTAACTTTTTCAACCTAACATAATTTATGCATACCTTTTGTCTTTGGCAGAACTTGGGGGATATGGCAATGGCTGAATTAGGAGAAGGTTGTCCGTTGCTCAAGGACATAGTGCTATCACATTGCCAGCAAATTACAGATGTTGGCATTTCACATATTGTTAAAAATTGCACCATGCTTGAAACTTGTCACATGGTTTATTGTCCTGGTATAACTGCAGCTGGAGTTGCCACTGTAGTTTCCGGTTGTGTCAATATAAAAAAGGTCCTAGTAGAGAAGTGGAAGGTTAGCCAGAGGACTAAACGAAGAGCAGGCTCCATCATTTCTTACCTCTGTGTGGACCTTTAGATTTCATATCAAGTTTATGTACATATTGTAGCTTGCTGGTCATAAAATGCACGGTGGAAGCAGTGAAAGTTTGGAGGCATATCTTGGCACACAGGAAGAATAACAGTTCTTGTGCATCTGGCCAGGTTCTTTTTAACCCGTTGCTACCTGTTTTTATCCTGTTTATTATGTATGCATCAGTTTTTTGGTTTTTATGTTGTAAAACTGTTCTTTGTAATCTTTCCTTTTCTTTTAATGAAAGTAATTAGCATACAAAATGATAGTCAGGTTAGAGGAATAAAAGCCGGTGGATGCTTTAGTTACCATGCTCAGGACAAAGATAGAAAGGGGATTTTTTTTGGTGTTGTATTTTATTCAATTTATGAAACTTTGTGGTTCTAACTCATACACAGATTAGCTGTTCTATAACTTTAGCCACCTTCCTGTGAACAAGATAGAAAGGTGATTCTTTTGGTCTTCTATCTTTATTCAACTTATAAAACGTTTTACTTGTATGCAAATTGGCAATGTTTATATTCATGCCAACGTATAAATTTCTCTGGCAAATGCTTTTATTACTTGTTTAAGCTGAAGCGTTCGATGTGGTGGGACCTTATCGATCACTTGCAGGCTGGGTTTTCTTTTATTACTGAATATTTTTACCACTGGAGAAGAAAGCATTGCACGATACACCAAGTTCATGAAGTCATGGTTGGAACCTGTAACTACATTGCATGAACAAGAGGACAGAGGAAAAAACCATGGATTAAGATTCTCTAGCTCCACATGCTACTATCGAAAAAATTCTGAAACAAAATGCAGACAATTAACAGAAATGTTTGCATATGAAAAAACTAAAGGTATCAAAAATTTTGTACAAGTTGATTGCATGTGTTAAAAAATAATAAAATAATAAAAAAGCCTACCAGGAATAAGTAGAGACAAGAAATAAACTGGCTCAGAATAAGGCAAATGCAAGCAATTGAAGGACCCAATATCTAATAATCCATGACCATTCTTAACCAAAAATATGGATTATACTTCCATATAAACCTCGATTTCTAGCTCTTAACTAATCTATTACATGTTCTTTTAGTGAACATTGACGTTAACAAAAAATGGCATTCGACGACGGATATAAGGCTTAATAGGTTATGGAAAGTCTAGAACTCTCGCTCTCTTCCTCCAAACCCGAATAGAATTTAAGGAGCTATCACAGCAATCTACAACGCCATCTCCCTCATCCAATCATAACAGAATCACCAGCCACCAAAGCTATTATTTTCCTACCATCACCATCTTTCGCAGCAACAAAAATCTAGCTTTATATATTGAGTTCGCGCAGCGAAAAATGTCAGCTGGAGATGATTGAAGAATGCATAAACCTT
Organism: Hypseocharis bilobata; assembly: GCA_036898025.1. Classification (NCBI taxonomy): domain Eukaryota; kingdom Viridiplantae; phylum Streptophyta; class Magnoliopsida; order Geraniales; family Geraniaceae; genus Hypseocharis; species Hypseocharis bilobata. The sequence continues at coordinate 7,750 of JAYMTT010000143.1, forward strand.
TACTCCTGAAACAAAATCATAATATCTTGAAGATATAGAAATGTGGTGGTCATATTGTACCCTAATTGAGCATATTCCACTGCCATTTTATCTTTCTACTGTGGTTGATGGATGTTTTGGATTTCAATGAAAGAATAATATGACCAAAACCTGTCTTTATCAGCTGAAGAAAAGACAGACTCAAATCCATACACAAGACTATGAATACAAGATGTAACAATGAGACATCCATTAATCTTTCTACCAGTCATTAATGGATATTTTGAATTTCAATGAGAATAATATGATAAAACCTTTATTTATAAAGCCGAAAAAAAGAACGACTCAAATCCATACACAAGACTGACAACATGTAACAACAATGAGATATCCACACCAAAGCCACCAAGTTTCCCACTAACAGATAATATGTGGGGCAAAAATTAGACATCATCCCGGCTCTCCAGTAACACGAAATGCAGGAAGCCCCAAAACATATATATTAACATGTTGCATACAACATCTGCTGCAGGGTACCTTCAAATGCCCAAGGATTAAATACTACCCCTTTCCCTAATTCTTCTTCAACTGTCTCTTTCCCTTTACCATGTGGTTGATGCATTTTAAATATGTGCTAAAGTACAAGAATGATATAGGACACTCGACAACAGTCAAAGTCGGATACAAGAACCCTTATTTCCTGGGTGGAAATGGAAATCAAGACCCAAAAGAAGAAAAGAAAAAAAAAGTTAATAAAAAGCATTATATATCTGCAAATTTTCTTCTCTTTCATCACAATAACCCTAAGCATACCACATATCTTCCATAGAAGACCACACGGGCATTTACTTGGCATTTTGGAGAGATCACTCATTTGTACCTGCATTTACCCGTTTCTTCTCTCTCCAATTCTCACCCCATACTTTTGCCTCTGCAACTGCACGTTCCCTATCTAGATCACGGTTCCTTGGGGTTTCCCTTGCTCTCGCTGTATGTACAGGGCTGTCCCTCTGGGATTCCTGTCGATCTGACTCATCCAACCCCCATTTTCTTCCAGACCCACCACCACTTTCATTCCTGCCTAATTCTGCACCACTATTCAATTCCCTAACATGATCTCTCTTTCGGAAATCAGGTGAATTTTTATAGGTGGAAGGGGAACCATGCCGCCCTGGACGTCCATACTCATCTGGGCTCTCCAATCCATCTACCATATTCCTCCTTTCATCTTTATTCCTGGGAGTAGATGGACCAACTCTATTATTTTGAGCAGCTACTGCATTTGGGTCATAAGTCTGGGAAGCTAGATATGTCAGAGCAGTCACAACATCCCCTATTAAAGGCCTTGTAGCAGCTTGTTCCTGTAAACACATGGCTGCAACCGCAAGAGCTTGGTAAAGTCCTCGCATTGGATAACGTCCTTGTAGCAGTGGGTCAGCCATTTTGGGAAACTTCCTACGATCCTTAAAAAGTGGCCGGGCCTGCAAAACTCAAGTTCCACAAAATAAAATTAAGACAAAAAAAATACAAATCTGCTTTCAGGTCCATTCATGGACACATTATGAACCATGGTATAATAACCACTGTGATTCTAGAAGAAGACTACAACTGAAATTAATGTAAGCATGGAGAGAACAGAGAAGCAATATGTACCCATGCAACAAGATTATGTTCTCCAGGAGCTCGGGTGTTATCAATTGCCTTGCGCCCTGTGATAAGTTCAAGGAAAACAACTCCAAAACTATAGACATCAGATTTAAGAGTGAGTTGGCCAGTCATAGCATATTCTGGAGCACAGTAACCATATGTCCCCATCACTCGCGTGGAAACATGAGTCTTGTCGCCAACAGGACCCAGCTTTGCAAGCCCAAAATCGGATAACTTAGGGTGATAACCCTCATCAAGAAGGATGTTAGATGATTTTAAATCCCTGTATATGACGGGAGGGTTTGCTTTGTCATGCAAGTATTCCAACCCCTTAGCTGCACCGGCTGCAATCTTCATCCTTGTATTCCAGTCCAAAGGTTCCTTGTCCGGTGGAAGATCTGAAAACAAGTGATGAAAAAGGAAATTAGGGAGATGTAAGTATACTCATCCAATTAAATCTCCGGACTTGTATCATACAAGTGATTAAGGGAAATGCATGTGAACATAAGTCGCTATAGAAAATACCTGCAACTAGCTAACAAAACTTCAGGGGTTAAGATCATGAAGGAAATCAAAGATAGAATGAGTGCGCTTAATTAGATTCGAGAATGAATATCACTCAGCATTACAACGGGAAAATAAATTATTTTCTCTGATCTGCAGTATTGAATAATATGGTCCACTATATGCATACAGATTTTTCCAGTCTCATCAGGGTAGCAGTTTTTCATCGCCATTTCAACTTTATCATTAAGTGTTTCTACATTTATTTTGTGCACATGGAAGTGTATGTCCATGTTTTTTTTTTTGAAAAAAAGGAATGACTCATTTTTGCTACAAATTGAAGGACTCATAACACTAGCAGCAAAAATTAGTAACCCTCAAAATGGTTAAGGAATCTCAAAATAAACCTATCAACGACAATGAAGTTATCTGCTGGAAAATTTGAACCCCGGTTTAGAATTTAGCCCTGACCAGATTTTACTAGCAGACTCACTTGCGTCTCCACAACCAAATTTAACTCAAATATTAATGAAGCCTTGACTCCACCACTTCGAAGTGGCTAGATGAATTGTTCTTTCCCATTCTGCTCTATCAACAAGTTAATTAATTAAATCCTTGGAAATTGTTGATGTATGACAGTACCGGCAATCTCTTGGGGTTTTGAAAATAGGGCTAGGGTTTCTGAAAATTGGGAACTGATGTTACAATAAGGAAAACCAACTGGTTTCGACTAGGGTGAAAAACAAAGCACCAAAAAAATAACTACTAGCTTCACATCAGAAGGTTTTGAGGCATCACAATTAAACTTCCTTGGCATCACACCAGGGGTTAGAGTTGAATGACAAACCACAATACATAAATTGCTGGAGATCTGAAATCATTGAATAATCAACTCATAAGAATAGTTGGGTCACCCGTATATGTACTAGTACTCCTAAGCCTACTAGACTCTGGACTCAAGATATGAAATTAAAAACAGAATTAAATAAAATCCAACTAAACGAGGACACCTAAATGGACTCAAGGTAGGACTAAATGAACCCTACCTTATATACCTGTCCAGCCTCCAGCAAAACTAGAATTACCAAAATACACTCAACATTAAAAGTTAAAGAAAACAAACTAATAACTCCCGCATCAAACCTAGACCATAATTCTTGAATGATTTGGTCTTTAAATATGCTTTTTCCAGAGGCTCTTGTATCTTTCATCAATCATGCCTATACTAATCTTAGTGCACGTTTTTGTCACCTTTGTTTTGATGTTCACAAAAGAAAACCACCCTGTATGACTTCTCATATTGTCCTGAATATCAATAGGGCACCTCTATCTTGTCATGAATGCCATTGTGAGCCTACAATGAGTGATCAAATTCAAATGACTGTGATTAGGGGAACATAGTCAACCAGAAAACCAGCCCAGAGTAAAAAAGAAACTAGGTCTGCTTCATATTGAAAGATTATAAATCTGGTTAGCATTCAGCATCATAAAGGTGCCTTGAATATGAAAATACACGAAGGGCTTTCAAACAACTAATGCCAGATAAGTTGTATAACATCTAAGGCAGATGCAAAGTCACTCTGGGTTATTATGATTCCTTTACAACAATAAAAAATAGAAAAGCTCAATTCTATAAGTGAATAGTCTACCATAACATATGTAGGAATGGTGCAGGAAAGGAAATCTGACATGACAAAAAAAATCTCTTAATAACAGCTGATTCGAGATATACATGACTATAGATGCCACTATTACTTGAGGGACACAAAATGCCAAACAAAAAAACTGCCAAATTAAAATGGTTACAAAGAGGACCATATACAATCCACTAAAAGATGTAAGGGTTAATTGTGCGGGCCTCCCCTAGACTTATAGGTAATTTGAACTAAGCACTTTCTTTTTTTTCCCTTTTTTATCTTTTAGCCCTTAAGCTGGCTTTTACCTGTGATTTTACTTCTTTTATTTTACAGACTTTTAAAATGACTCAGTAATTACCTTAGGTGGCACCTATATAATGACAAGGCAATATTAACACGTATCTTTTCCTTAATAGTTTAATAACATGTTCATCTATTCAACACAAAAAAGAAAAAAAAAAGAAAAAAGAAAAGACGTGCTATGGAAGATGAACGCTCGAGTCAACTAGGAAAAACTCATTTTGATTTTTTTATTTGAGCAAAAAATTTTATAAAAATGGAAAACCTGAGTAATAAGTCCTTCTAACCAAATCTTCTAAAAAACATTTCTTCAATGCGGCCTCCAGCAACTTAATAAGATGCTAACTAGCAGACTACTTTGATAGTAACCACCACCTAAGACAACTTCAAATAATTAATCAGTGATATTGCAGAATGTTTGAGCCATATAGTATTTTTATTAACTGAAGCTACACCAGTTGGGGTTGACTATAATGACATTAACTGTAAGGTTAATAAGCTTCCAAGTCCAACCTTCCAATACATAGTATGAAGCATTAGATACAATGAATCTGATCAACTCTTCTTTCATTCTTTAGAAAAGAAACTATTATAAAGACAACTAAATGCCATATTTGAGGATTTTGCTCAAGTTGCTATAGAGTGATATAGCACAGATTTGGTTGAGAAGCCTACAATGGTTGCCATACGAAGCCAAATTTTACAACTGGTAAAACACGCTAAGTTCAATTATAACTCCACAGCCACCAAGTAAACAAGCAATATCAGCAAATTCAATGAGAACTAAATGCAAGTTGGAATAACGCTAATGTAGGTCAGATTTGGTTGCACGTTCCATGTTTAAAACAAATCTTCTACAATGGTTGCTATGGTGGACTAGGATTAGGGAAGATGCAGAAAATAGGGTTCGAATATAAGAAAGAATTTTTGGGCTTTAGAATGGATTAAGGTTTGCATGGCTGAAGGTTATATGAAGAATGGCAATTTACTTGGCAAAAAAAAGGGTGGCAATTTGAAAGAGGAATAGACGTTGGAAAATCAGAACAGCAACAATGCAGAGAATTAGGAAGAACGGTAAGAGCATCAAGAAAAAGAGTAGATGTTGTTAGGAACTGTGAACAGTAATCCAAGAAAAAGAAATCAAGGAGAGAGAGAGAGAGAGAACACCAGGCAAACGTGCCCTAAACTGATCGCTCATATTCCCATTAATTAATTCTGCTCTAATCTAAAAATTAGGTATACATAGCGGCTAAAGACTCTTTTCCTACAATATTTATTAACAAGACACGCTAAATGTTATGTTCCTTCCAAACACTATACGTAAAGACCAGTTCAACCACATATCAGAAACTTGAGCAATCAACTTGATTGCCTCTTTTGTTATTCAGTACAGGAGCTTATAATATGTATTAAATCCTTAGAATTCCCCATGAAAATTTTGGAGGATGATTTAAGGGATCCATTAACTATTATTCTTTTTTTCTTTTCCAGTTCATTTTGATTCAAGATTTCATCTCACGTGTGAGAGGGAGGGCTATACACTTTGAGTCTGAGCCTAGTACATAGCACTAAAATTAAAGGAATTTATTTCACCTACTTGATTTTCAGACAAACTTATCCTGATATCCTGCAGGTGTGGAACCTCTTCTGTTATTAGTGATGAACAAACTTTACCAGCCTCCTACCAGAACAGAAATGATAAAACTTCAAAAAGCTCCGTGAAAATTTAATGCCCCAAACATGGATCTAGAACACATCAACAACCTTTTGACCTAATTGTATCCAACCTCACTGCCACATGAACCAGAAAATGAAATTATGAAAAGCAAAAAGGATTTCCATATATTACTAGGTCATCCAATGTAAGCAAAACTGGTTGGAGTTATGGATACTCTAGTAAAAGTTAAGAAGTGACAAAAGTCAAAATAAAAAAAAAACAACAGAAAATGGTTAGGATAGAAATAAAGAACTATGAATAATCTACAATTTGGCGAGTAATTACCTAGCTCAGCAGAAGCTGAAAGCCATGAATAGCATCCAGTATTATAAAACCAGAACCAAAACTGGCATTCCTATGTACTTCAGCAATATTATTCTAATTTGTCCAACAGAACCTCCAAAGTCCCAACATTAAACTACTTGAGATATAGATGTCTAGCTACCAACTAAAAGACCGCTAAAGTAATGTACAATCCCATGTAAGAGGAACATACCATAAGAATTGTCAAAACAATTACTATCTTGGATCACAAACTTGAATTAGACCTTACCAAATCAAAAGGCCAGACCATACCCTTCTACTTGAGTGTGCATGCACACACCAACAAAACATGAAGTTAGCAGTTCATGCAATCAACAAAACATAGATTAGACACACAAGCAATTATTTGAAGATGATATCCAAACTGGGATTTCCAGTTCTGTTCAACGGCTTTTGAAAAAACACCGATTTTCCTTGTTTCATGCAAGTAAAAGGGGAAATTTTGTAAAACTACCCTGTCGCCTAAATCAAAAATAGACCTCAAGGTCCATTAGATGACACTTTGCACCCAAGGTTGTCTCCATTTGTATTTTCTGTTAGAATAGCTGGAAAATTGAAATAATGGATCATGCACACATCACATACTGTTACGCGATATTTCCCTTCCAAATTTTTATCTCGCCCTCATATTTCTTTCATCTATTTTTTAACCCATTCTTATCTCTCTCTAAAATAATTATAAGTTCTCGAAAAAAATAAACAAAAAATAAAGTAAACTAAAAAAATCATTGTGTTCCTAGCTATACATAGATTAATTCCTTTCTATGAGAACGATGCTAAAGTTGTGGAGTTGGATCTGGTATAGGTGGACTGAAATGAGGTCGGATGCTGCCAATCTGAAGTCAGACAGAGCAACCATGGTGAGGTGGCTCAATGCAGAAGCAAGTTGCAATTACTGCATTTCCCAGCAGTTTTGGATGTTGGCTTTGGCTTTAGGCAAGGCCACCGTGTACTTCTGAGCCTGGATATGTTATTTTCGGTCAGAGGGGACGCAGAAGGTGATGGGGTTATTGATTCACAAGGATAGGAGGTTTGTAGTGTGAGAGAGAAGAGAGAGCTTAGAAGGGTTTAGGGTTCAAAATTGGGGCAAAATTATGATTTGATTTGATATTAAAAGGTCAAATTCCTTGCAAAAGAAAATTGAGGAAGTTATAAACGATGAAGAAGCTGGAGTTTAGAAGGCAAGTGGTCCTGGTTGGATGAAAAAAAAAAGTTGTGAGCTTTATTTGATTCTATTCTGATTCCTTACTTAGATACCAGCAGAGAATGTGAAGGAAAATACTGAAAATTTTGGGTTTTATTGGATTGTACAGAACCAGTGAAAGAAAAGTCCATCTGACTTTTTTTTCACTAAGATTTCAGTAGAAGTAGTAACGAACTTTGACAGAAGAATAAGGGTAAAAATGTGAAACTTAACTCCTTAATGCTTAACTACTTTGGTGCAAAGTGCCACCGGATAAACCTCAGAATTGAATTTTGATTTAGGCCTGAACTACATGGCAGTGATTTGAAATTTCCCCTAATTAAAAGTATTAATAACATAAACACCTCTTAAATTATTGCAAATTTAGAAGCACTCAAGACTATTAGTTCTTAGCTTGTATAAGTCCTAAGGTTGGAGGGATACAAAATGGCAATACAATTGAACCATGCATAAGGGTTTCACAGGTATCTCATATTTTAAGGCCTGCAATCTTACCGTGTAAATGATCCTCCAATGACCCCAATGGCATAAACTCATAAACAAGGAGGCGTTGGTCCCCATCTGCACAGTAACCAATCAAGTTTACAAGGTTTGGGTGGTGTAAGAGACTAAGCATGAGAACCTCCACTAAAAATTCTCTATTTCCTTGTAGACCATTGCGGTCAAGCTGTTTCACAGCAACTACCTGCAAATATAGTCATCCCAAACAACCAAGGATTATCAGTGATAGTGTAAAACAGTGAAATTTTACAACAATCGGATAGTTTTCGATGGAAAATAAGATCCAAAATCTAACACATAGCATATATGCCTATGAGCCAGGCATTTGAACATGCTTTTATGCATCATTAGGGGTCATCTATTTCAACAGGGTCAATTACCTGCCCGGTGCTCTCTAAGCGTCCCTTGTAAACATGTCCAAAGCCCCCTTCCCCCAGTAAACATTCAGGCCTAAAGTTTTTCGTTGCAGCAGCAAGCTCTCGAAATGTAAATGTCTGTGCGGCAATATGGGCTGTCGGTGCATCTTTTGAGAGTGCTGGTTCCTTCTTAGGATCAAAGGCGCTCCGAGATTTCGCTTTGTCTATAGGAGTAAGGAAATCAGATAAATGTCATATGGGGTGGGGGAAAGAATAAAAAATAAGAAAAAACGAAGGGGGTGGGGAAAATATTGTATCTAATAAAGAATTAAGAAAACACAGCATTGAAGTTATTTTAGTTATTTAGTATTCAAGGGGCATACATTTTATGAGTATAGCTAGAACATACCCGTTGCATTTTTACATTTTAAGCTTAGTTCCAACCTTTTTTTTTCTGTTCTTTTTTTTTGTTTCCCACAAGTGTCCCTACACCCTTTGGGTGTGAGCCTAATCTCGATCGAGGTCTGTGGCTGCCCCTCCCAACAAGTGCTTTCCTGCGGGCTCAAACCTCTGACCTTGCAGAGGCTTCTCAAGCAGGCCTTACCACTTGAGACACAACCTGTTGGTTAGTCCCAACCATTTAACCACTAAACAATCAAACTGTGAAAACCTCCCATGGCAGAAACCACAAATCATATAGTCTAGTAAACTATCCAACAGATTTTCTCACCAAGGTGAGTAATCTAATCTAAGCTAGTCCTTCTGCATTGGCCATAGTAGTTGAACTTTTCCTTAGAAGGATAAAACCTCACAGTCTATGTTTTATCGTTTTTCTAGTTTAGAATTACATCACATATGCATGAAAGTTCAAAATTTTCACTCTGAGATGAACTATTAGCATCAATTCAGGATGAACAGATAATAGCAGAAAGTTAAATAAATTTTAAGCTCCCAAGACTAGGAGCAGATCTCTGAAATATTTACTACTGTAACTGACACAACATTCTGAGGATAAAAACCACTTCAAGCAAACAGCCGGCAAACCCAGAAACTAACATTTTATCAGCGAAATGTAGCAGCCAAAGCTACAAATCCCAAATTCAGCATAGCACCAAAGTTCAACAAACAACCACAATGGCTCAGATCAAAGTAACAAAAGATTCTGACAACATACCAACATGGAAATGCTCCATCAAATACCCAAAAAAAAAAAAAAAAACACACACACACACACAATTAAGTTCTACTTTAAATTTTAATTGATTTTACTTGAAGTTTTTTATGTTTACATTATTTACCAAGAGGTCACTAAAACGTAGTTATCATATATCTAAGATAGTCACATAATTAGGATGATGTCTCATAAATTATGCTGATAATTAGGATGAGGTTTCATAAATTATGCTGTCACGATTTTTATTTTTTACAATATTCTTCTGTCATATATAATTTGTGGGCGTCTCTTAACAACTCAAAATTTAAACTTTCATGTACTATAGCCCCAGATAATTTTACGTTAAGCGTTTGCCTAGCATATTCCATGCATATGTAATATATTTGAAAATTAATAATTAATCTCTCCCAACTACAAGAACCACGAAGGAAAGTCTTGCAATTCATTTTTTATTGTTATTTTTAAAATTTTCTTTAATTTGACTTGTCATATTATTCTAGTTGATAATTTGAAGACTCCCATGTTTCTTGGGAGATACATCGATATTCATCCATGTAAAATATATAGTATATGTTAAGCTTAAATAATAGTTAAGGAACTTAATTTGGTCAAAACTATTCTAGAACTATGCGCTTGAATTATTCACATTTATAAATAGAGCTTATCAACACGTTTCATAGGGCTCACCAATTAATTATAATTTTATGTCATACTGCATTATTGCATGATTAACTTCACACCAACAGGGATAATGAGATCTTGGTCAAACTGTTAATGTTAAGACACTAAAATTTAAATATTTAAGATTTAAGTCGTATGAAACACATGTCTCATGCATAACGCAACATCATAGTAAATAAAAATTATAATGATACATTTTGTGAAGCTCCGTCATAATTTGAAGTTACTTAAGGTAGAAAGTGGGATGAAAATTTTTATTCTATCATACACACATTCTCTTTCCCAAACATATGGCATACCAATAATTAATACTTCATAGCAATGGTTTGGAGATGAACCCATAGTTTTTGTGGCTTGGACACCATGATACTGGGAAATATTTTATTAAGAAATATTTATTTTATTGGGTTGACTAATGTAT
>JAYMTT010000144.1:0-18165 GCA_036898025.1 Hypseocharis bilobata
GGAGCCTGTTGCTTATGCCAAAGTAGAAGTCATTGAAGCAGCTGACATGAAACCGGCAGATCTAAATGGTTGGTCCACACTTCGTTTTTGTTTCTTTCCTAACGTACGCTAGTATTTCAAATGTATGATTGATTAAGTGAGACTTCTTTTCAGGATTGGCCGACCCATACGTGAAGGGCCAACTAGGTCCTTATAGGTTCAGGACAAAAACACAAAAGAAAACACTTTCTCCAAAATGGCAAGAGGAATTTAAGATCCCCATTTGTTCTTGGGATTCACTCAATGTTCTAGCTATTGAAGTTCGTGATAAGGACCATTTTGTTGACGATACTCTAGGGTTTGTTTCGAAAATCTCATTACAGTTTTGTAATAATATTTATGCCCCATTTAGTTTCTTTCAGTCTTCACCGAGTACAGACATCTATAAATGCATTCATATTTTGGATTTGTGTACTGCGGTTACCATGTTATAGCATTGCTCTGGTAGACACTATTTTGGTTGCTGCTTGATAAGTCATACTTTCTGCATATTGTGCCTTCAAAGTCTTACGGGTTACCATTTATTGACAACCTACATTTTACAGAGACTGTTCCGTGGACATCAGTGATCTCAGGGATGGACAGAGACATAACATGTGGTTACCTCTTCAGAATATCAAAATGGGGAGGTTACATCTTGCTATAACAGTACTTGAAGACAATGGAAATGTGCCCGTGTCACAGGAGGAGGAGATTCCATATGATGAGGAAACAATAAACCAGGAAGAAAAGAGAAACTCATTTGCCAATGAGACAGTAAATAAAGGTTCCTTCTCATCTCTATCATCAGAAAGGTCTCCAAAAGTTTCAGATAATTTTGAACCAATTGACGTTGAAGGGCAACAAGAGACTGGAATATGGGTACAGCAGCCGGGAAGTGAAGTTTCAGAAACTTGGGAGCCTAGAAAAGGAAAAGGTAGGCGCCTCGATAACCAAATCCGTGGGGAGACTAATAATTCGGTAAGTAGCACAAAATCAGCAGCATCTGGATTCATTAACAATGACAGCAGTAGTGCTGATGAAAGCACGGAGGGTGGTAGTAAACATCCAATGAGCAATTTCCGGAAGGGATTACAAAAGATAAGTTCAGTATTTCACAGAAGTCCCAGGAAGGATGATCATTCTGGCAGCATAGGAGAGTCTTTTATGTCTCCACGGGCTAACCTTAAGGCAATCAACACAAAGGACATCGGTGTGAAGTTCGTAGTGGAAGACAGCCTTTCTGGACCTCCTTCCTGTAAGGTCGCAAGTTCTGAAGGAAGTGGTTCAGAGAGCCCAAACAAGGGACATGTAAAAGGTGTGGCGAAGAGCATTTTAAAACATGCTGGAAAATCTGCTCGCAGCCTAAAGCATGTAATTTCCAGGAAAGGATCAAAAAGAGGCGATTCATCTGTGCCAATGGAAAGGGATATTTATCCAGAATCTGACTCATCTGATGATGAATCTTCTTTGTCCCCGCAGGTTGAAGGGATACCGGTTGCTTCAAATCCCATATCCTCCAGTAGCGACTCCCAAAATTCCAAGGAGAAGGTTGTTCATGCAGGTTTGATTGATTCTGCAGTCGATACTGAGGGCCAAAAAATAACCAGTATAAATCCTGATAGCTCGGAGATAAAAGATGGCTACATGGCAAAAAGCTCTGGCAGGGATGGCGATGGTCTTGTTGGGGAGTCCCCAAAGCCCCTACTCTCGGAAGAGAATTTGGACCGGGAAGATAAAAGTTTTGCTTAGTTTTTCTTTCTTTCTTCTTTTCTTGTTTTTGTTATAAAAAAGTTGGTTTTCTTGCTTGTACATTCAGCTCAAACAGACTGGTATTAGGTTTTTTGAATCCTTTTATAGCTTGAGATGTTACCCTTCATTTCTGAGGATGGTTGTAACTATTATTGTTCCAAAATACTTTGTATGTATAGTTTTCAAGACAGTTATATTGTAAATCTCCAACTTGCATGTTTTTCAACATCTCTCTCTCTCTTTTAAAGTTTTGTTTCTGTATTGTAAACAAAGATGACCATCTATTTGAAATTTGTATTTGTATTTTGTAAACCATATGAATCACTGTTATGTACAAATATGTACTGAACATACATTTGTCAAAACAATGACCATACAAATATTATGCACACATTTTTTATCACTGCAAAACTTATTTGTTCTTCTTCTTCCCTGCAAGAATTGGTTGAATTTGCAGTCTCCGGTTGAAGGCCTCGTTGAAAAGGAAACGGGTCTGGAAGGCGGATATAATCGGCAGCCATGCCAGAATAGCAATAGGTGCAAAGAGAAAAACACCCATTCCATAATCATATGCTTTAGCCAGAACCCTACTGAAGTCCCATAATCCAGTTTCCTCTATCTTTGGCCTAACCGCTTGCGCAACCTGTGAATTTAGCAACTTAAATATCAGTCTAAAACGAACCAGAGAATGTGTCTTATAGTGAAACGAGACGATTCCTGCAAATACGCTTACCAGTATTAAGCCCCATCCAGTCGGCAGGAACGCTAGAATGCATACAATTAAGTCCTTCAATGACAGTTCACAGATGATGGAAAGTGAAATGATGGTAGCAAGGACACCCAGGAAAAGAAATGCTTTAAATAGCCTGAACGCAAAGTGATAGTCATCACTGAACTGTCGCCTTCCGATATTCACTGCCTGCAATCGCAAATTATGCATTGTAGCAGCAATCACAGGCCAATTAGTAACTAGTACCCCATATTGCAGAAATGTTGTAATTCAAAGAATCAGCTTAAGTACCGAACATAACATAACATAGTTATCACTGATTAGAATTTACCAAATGGTGGAATAAATAAACATTCCAAATGGTTAGAATTTACCTTGACTAAGAGGAAGACTGCAAGAATGACAATCCACGAAAGAACGTAAACCAGAAAATCTTTGCTCTGTTGGGAGATGTCAAGGTGATAGACCAGACCATACTGATAGATGAAAAACCGGAGAGAGAGAAATATTTCAATCAACCTAGCACCCAGTCCCGAACGATGAAGATGGGCTTGCTCATCATTCCACCAAGAATGCCAACTTTTATCCTGATGAATTCCTATACCGCCCTGCTGCCTGATCCACTTATTCCAGTCTTTCCAGTCATCGACTATCTTGCCCCAACTGAATCCAGAAGGATTAAACAGAAACGGAGCAAACAACCAAGTGATTGACATAAACCAAATAGAATATGTGATCAACACATATGCCATGCTGCTCTGGCTCGAGCGCCTAAACAAATCATAAACAATTAACAGGAGTGATAGTTCGAATCCTTTAACAAAGTGGCTTCTGGAATATAATCTGTAATTTTCGGTGAAGCTTGTATGAAACACCACAACCTTACGCCCAGTTGGCCTGTACTTGGCACCCCCATGAAGAATTGTCCGCCCATAATAATGAATTTTTGTTCCAAGAGAAAAAGTGAAGAAAACAGCAGCCAGCTGCAATTGCATGAGGATAAAATCTTTGAGGGCCGTAAGAAACCCTTTTTCTAGTCCAATCTCCATCACCATTGGTAAGCCTGTTAGGAGCCCGAGCTGGATAAATGACTGGGAAGCAAGAGCCGTTTCCAAGGATTGTATATTCTGCAATCTAGCTTCTAGAAGCAGTGTTTTCTGCAACCCACTAAGAACCAGGTATAGTTGGCCATAGAGGAATACATATATTCCAATGACTGATATCTGTGAATTTTTACAACACAAACTTCAATTCAATTACTGTATCAAAAGATATTTCTTTTCGATTATTAAGCTGTTTCCTGTGAGTGAAAAAGTCTGCATAAAATACATGTAAAACCATAACTAACCAGTCTATAGTTTTGAAGTTTTAGTATACAGTAAGTCATTGAACTTATTCTAATAGCAAGAAAGCCTTTTAGGGTTCAAAGAATTACCAGACTACTGAAGTAAAACCCAATGGTTGTGAAGTAACAAGAAAGCATCCGGAAGAAATCAAAACGGCGTCCAAGGCGATGTATATCGCGACTTAGAGTTTGTTCACTGTTTCCATTAGCTACTTTAGCTTCAAATTTTGAGATCTGATTTAAGCCTACATCACGACCTTTGCCAACTTGAAGATACTCATGGTATGTAATGCAACCCCGTCGTAAGGTAGAATTAAATCCTACAGGACAACAGATGGACAGTGGACTGGTGAATTAAATATGACAAAGGTCAGCATACAACATGAAAAGCTAATAATTCCTACCAGCAAAAACATCTTCGCTCAAATTAATTGTTTTTGATGCTTTGCTTATGCCGCCTCTTGTGATGTGAAATATCCTGTCAAATACGTCGGGGTGTCCATAGTGGTATCTCACCCTGTAGAATAACCATTAGCACACGTATTTATCATTCAAAAACCTGATCGAATAATGATAAATGAAGAAAGAGTAGGAAATGGCAGTGTAGCATGTAACCAATAGAGATACACAACATGAGATCAGCCATCCAGCTATATATGTGACCCCTAAACTGTTAAAGTAAGCCTTTGGCTACTTGGTCATAAAAGAACAGATAATCCATAAAACACTCTAATAAGCAGATATACACAGAAATGTAACTGCCCATGACCATTCACATACAAATACTAAAAGCATTTGACCATAAGCCCGAGCTGTTAGAAACAAAGAATTACCTGAGGGGATTGGCAAGAATCCTTTGACCAATAGTGACAAAGCTCGTTTCCTGGTATGACATGAACCATGCTAGAGAAGAAACACTGCATTTTGCAAGAAAATGCAAGACAATTAGCCCACAACATGTAAAATAACAGATGTGGTAACTGTATGTTACATCAGAAAGGTCCAACCTTCCGGTAAATATGTGTTCCCTCAAACCAAGTATTGTAGGAGGGCGCCGTCCTTGGCGTTTAAGAAATTCTTGTAGAAGATTCCTCATTTTCAGAGCTTCTTCCAAATAATTATCCTGTATGACCAGGCACCATTAGACCAAAACTAATGGAGAACATCTAGAAAAAAGAAAAGGGCAATATGGAGGTCATCAATCTTTTTTCAGGTGTGGAAAGAGCTTACTTGGTTCATATCGATCGTTTGGAGAGCTTCACCACGCGTGAAAATGATGGCATGATTTTGATTTTCAGGCTTCCCTTCCCCGATATTTGGTAGACCAGGAAGCTTTATGCGGTATATTTCCTGTAAAAGATGACACTATACTTAACAAATACAAGCTACTAGGCATAGATAACAGATACACAATGCTGCATACGAATGGATGACCTGAGCGGAGATAAGTAGACGTTCTCTTTTAGCGTAAGCTTAGACTTGCTGATATTAGTACTGGGTTGAACTTTTTATAACTAAGGATCTAAATATTACTCTAGTTTAGAATGTTAAAAGTGAAGTAACCAATTACCTGATCATAACCATTGACTGCTTTAACCAATACAGAAGAATAAACCTTCCGAGGCTTATCAGCCACAATTTCTTCTTTCTCCTCAACATAAGCAACACGGAGAGATGGATGCCTTCAAGCAATAATTTGCATAGAAACAATTAAAACATTCTGAACTGTGTGTTAGACACTGAATACTACTACAAGTATTACTTTTGTTTTTCTCGCTGGTAAAAGGTTACCTGATCATCAAATCAATGATGTCTTGTGCATGAGGATCTCCAGAAGATTTTTGCAATCCAAACATTTGACAAGAAACGACAAATGTGAATTTCAGGTCTGCTAATGCAGCCAGTTGAGCAGATAATGTGCGGTTTCCCATTTTTGTAGCATCATAGCCTTCAAGAATATCTGGATGAACAGATTCAGCCATATGTGAGAAAGATTCAAGTAAAATCATTGTCCCTGAGAAATATCTCTCAAGTCAAAAGAGTATGGAATAAAGGCTGTATAATAATATTAAGTAAACGCATTAATGAATACAAACCTTCATCTTCAGCCATGTCGAGAAATGCCTGTAATTTCAAGGCTTCTCTATAGTACATCATTCCTCTAACTGTTAAAATGAAAAAAGTTGAGTTTATCTACAATGAAAAAGATTTATCTCCTAGGTTTCACTCAGAATCCAAGTTTATTCACTTTAATTCTTCTGCTCACCTGTTCTGCTTAGTGTTTGTCCCCGAAAAGAAGCCCAATTTCTGAGCTCTTCCTTGATGTCGTCTGCTAATCGTTCTCGATTTTTAATGGCTTCCTGGATTTCATGTTCTAAACCTTCTGAATTTCCACGCCCCATACGTTCCAAAAAGTTTTTCCACTCATCTAAGATCAAAAGAATTCTCATGTGCTAAGAGCCCAAGACTTGAATTTAAATGAACAGAACAAAAGTAAGATTAAAAAAGTATGATTTTATTGTAACCTGGGTATATCTTTTGCATATAAAAGATGATGGAAACCTCTTCCTGGCTTACACAAAGCTCCTCCATTGAAAAATTAATATCTTCTGCATAATGTGGGGTCATAACACTGCTCCAAAGAGAATACATTGGATGAAGAATAATATATGGCAACACTAAAGAAATGAACACTTTTACTGAAAGTCTCTGAAAGCATTAAGGTTTATATGAAGTATGGGTTCTACAGATGTTAGGATTTTCTCCTTGGCCCCATGTATTTAGGCTATATGCCCCACCATGATGCTTGCATAAGTAACTAACAGCAACCATATGAGGAACATAAATATAAGAGCAAAAAGTTAACATGTGCACACAACTTCGTAGTCGTTACAACCCTGGCAATAATGCTCATTTCTCGAAGAATGACTCTTTATCAAGAAAATTAACAAAGCATAATCAAGTTATTCTCACTGACACCTAATTAGCTTCTCATTCTACACATTTAGTGATGTAGCAGTTGAAAAGAAAAGAAAAAAAAAAGTAAAGTCACTCATTGAGAACTAATTAGTTTGTTAGTCTTTGGGCATTCAGTGACCCAGCAAGAAAAATATAAATACATTCTAATACAACCCAAAAAGCAAATAGAGATCACAAAGAAATATATAGGCAAAGACAAGAAGGTCTGACCTGAATGATAGCATATTGCGTACTTTTGGAGCACTGGGCATATCCATGAAGAGAGAAGTAGCAAAGAATGAAATCCGCCTTCGAGCCTCTAAGTTTGCAGGTAGGTCCATTGCTGTATCTTTAACAGTCAGCAATAAAAGAAAGCGCCTGATCTGCCATCCAAAATTTGATATAATTTGGTCACTAAAAGAGTAATGTTCACATGCTTGGGCATCAACGTCCACTTCCATCCATGCATGTATATGTAGATTAGTGCGTGGGATAACAAGTATATCCATTACAGTGAACAGACAATTTTATTGCAGAATAAACTGCCAAATCACTGGATTTACTGGACAAGCCTTGTAATTAAGGGAGAATGAAATGAAACTATGAAAGAATCAGCGAGTTACCTGTTCATTAAGAGAAGCATCATCTGGTAAAGGAAAATCGATAGCATTCTTGCCATCACCTGATTCAAATAATTCTGGTTCAATCGTTCTACAAAATTCTGTGAAGTTTGTCTCCACTTGTTGGGAAGAGTAGAGTGAATCCAATATCCTGTGGCATTTAGACGATCTTTAGTGAAGTGAAGCATTTAAATGGAACCGAATAAGTAAATAGAGTACATAAGCACGTCAAACCTGGAACCATTGGTCATCATATCATTTGTTACGAGCTCAAAAATATCTTGGAGAACTTTCACCACTTCACCATGATGGTTTTCATTTCCATCAACCTTGAAGAATGCCATTTCATTAATCACCAAGGCTGAAGGTACTAAATGTTTACTTGGCAAAATTAAGACTATAGTGTTGGGTTATGACAGTTACCAGAAGTTCAACTAACTCAATACATTTAGCGTGTACAGCTGGAAGCTCACTCAATTTGAAGTCCTCAAGAAAACTTGATCTTTCTATGCTTTCTTCGATTTCATTTAATATGCTAGATGTGATCCTGAAAAGAAATGGAGTAGTTGAAGCAAGGTGAACAGAAAAGCTAAATGCGAGAAGAAAGAAGAATGTGTAATGATTATCCATAATACTTGATAATACTCACCTAAAAAGAAAAGAAAACACCACTTTATAATCATAAATTGCTCAGAATTAGAATAATTCTAGCCCCAGTAATATAAGCATATGGAATTATGGATTTGATCAGAAGTTATTGTCTCTACCTTTTCTCCAGATCACCAACAACAAGGATTTCCAGGATGTACTTCAGTGATTCATAGCATTCCTTTACAGCACAGTACATATACTTATCTTTCCTTATCTTTCGGAAAAGTGTCTCGTCCTTGCCATCAAAATCTCTTGCAATGCTCAATGCCGTTTTAAGCTAGTAAGAATCAGAGATATGTTATTGAATGAAAACAGTAAGAGGACAAGGTCAAATAGTCTGAGTAACAAAGAACATACCTTACTTGCTAAGAGGAAAACAGGCCAACGAATCATGCCAGAGAGTAACTCTGAAGACATAGGTATTGTCATCAAGTCCTGCTCCCTATTAGGAAAGAAAAAGAAATAAAGATACTTTGTCTACGATTTTGCTTAGAGCTGCAGCACATGGAACTACAGTTATGGATAAAAACATTAACCTGTTGCTTATCAAGTCCTCTAATCGGAAATTATTGATAATTTGGTTCCATACTAGCGCAAACTTGGCAACACCATCTTTTTCATGTTCTGATACCTGATATCAGTTAAATGGTCGCTGTTAAGAAAAAAGAAAAATGAGGACATTCAGGTAATCTAGTTACAGTATCACAAGATCAAAGCCCTGACCTTCTGAAATCTCTTGCGGAAGAAACTTCTTTTTCTTTTGTGATGATTTTTCAATGTGGGTGGGATGAGGCAGAAAGTAAATGCAGAAGGCAAGGAATGAAATGTACTTCTGAGCATTCCTAGTGTCCGAATCTACATAAAACAAGAGGAGTGAGACCCTTACTACATTAGTTGGGAAAGTAAAATACGTCTTACCTCACCAAGATGATGAAGAACTCCATAAACTCCTCCAAAGATTGCACTGAAAACAGAATACCAAATCTGTGTGTCCATGAAGTAGACCTAAGACAGCATAAAGAAATAAGCAAACATACATTAGGCATCAAACATATTGTGTAGAGGAAAAGTAATATTGATCTAGGGAACTTTCCGAAAGAAAAAGAAAAGAAAGAGAAGAATTAGCTTTAATCCAGCTAAGATAATTAAATGTTGAACATTGGGTGGATTGTTCCAATATTTTGGTAGAAACTCACAACAATTATCGGAGCCCATACAGCCACAATTGCGCCTGCATTGTTCTCGACTGTAACACGGATACAAATCTTTATTAGCTGTATTCACATGAGGAACTCAGGTCAAACTATTTAAATGCTGATATACATAGAAATGGACAATACCTTTTGGAAAAAGCTCATGCCAGGCATAGTCTCTCACACCAACTTTCATGATTTGCCTTGTTGGAGCTATGAGAGGTTTAATCTGCATTGTTCCATTGGCAGGAGTAGTTAGTTAGTTGATCTGCATGTCTGAATTTCTATGGTCAAAATAAATTTCTTTTTTTTTAAAAAAAAAAAGAAAGAAAGATAGCTTACTGAATCTGCCTCTAAAGAAAGGTGGATTCAGTTCACTTTTATTGACTGACTACATATCACGACGGTATATCATGTAAATTAAAAGGCATATACACTAATAATCACCTCAAAGAAGTAGCTGAATGAGAACTTGCTCAAGAGTACCATTACCCAGAATAATGTATATCTACATAGTAGGAAAAACGTGCATCAGAAAAGAAATTGCAAATAAAATAAACTGATAAAGCTTCACAATAGGGATATAGGGTATACTTCATAACTGAAACTTGGGCTTCTTGCATCCCACGCCCAACGTATAATCTAGGCTGCATATAGAGTATATAAATTCAAGGAATTTTCAGAAGTTCAAAACCATTAACAGTTCAATGACAACTTAACTGAAATGTAGATGTATGCATTACACAACCATGAAGAAAACTACAAATCTAGCACGGTATTTTGAATAATGAAAAGGAACTAATAAAGAAACCCTGTGATAATACAATTAGAAGATCTCAAACAGATATAGTTCAAACCAGGCCATAAAAAGTATTTAATTTTACAGATAAAGATCACACATTTGCTCCTAGCCATAACAATTTAGCTGATTAACTTCTCATGCATTACCCACTTATATGAGTTAACAAGTAATAGGATTATAGTCTGTCAAACCCTTATTCCCGTATGATCAAGTTTTAAATAGAGACCACATAATATACTAATAGGACCATTTGCATAATGAAAGAGAAATGTGAAATTAATATTGGTTAGTTATGGTAAAGTCCTCAAATGTACTGGACATTTTCATTAAGTGCGCCATATAGACAACCTTATCTATTGAACTAGAATTGGTAAGCTACTCCATTATGTTCCATCCACATCTATATCATTAATCCCATTAGGTGTGCCATATGGACAGCTTAAACCGTTAATTCCTTTGATTTAAGAATTAATCTAGACAAGCATATATCACTTCAACTAGTCAACAAAGGGGTGCACATGACAATAGTAAATTAAGGTCCTTGAATAGTAAACAGCACAGTCGTTTACTCAAATTCATATTTCAGCATTAATAGTAACTATGTTTTCAACAACTCCAATCTCATATATTTCAGACATAAGAGTGGAATCTGCATTATCATACACATCATCATCGGTTACTTTTCAATGATTATTAGAGCAAAATAACTGGTCCTGTCCATCTATCAACATTCCATGCAAACCCAGACTCAATATCAAAAACGAATTTTATCAAAGAATGTTCTTGGAGATAATACGAAGGCAAGGATAGCGACCTCTATGATGAATCTTACCTGAGTCCACCAGGATAAAGTCATGCATATTCGGGAGTTTGAAACTTCGATGTACTTGCTTAGAGCAGGAACAAAAAATAAGACCATCTCAACCGCATTAGTCATCAAATAAATGGCAACTGCAACCAAATAGGAAGAAAAACACCATTCTCCAACCCAGCCCCCATATTTTGTGGAATAACAAGTATATTTTCTTCTAGAACTAGCATAATAAACAGGAAGGACAATGGTCCATATCAATGCAATGACCAGCTTCAGCACTTGTTTTATCTTCTGAGAGAACTCCATTGTATCTCTGGCTTTCCATGTAAAGATGATATCAAGAATAGCTGCAATGCAATCCCAAACCTCTTTTAGACTCTTTACAATGCTTGACTATGAGTATGTGCAAATAGAGAGAGAGAGAGAGAGAGAGAGATGCTGCATAAAAATCTGGAGCAAGAGAAAATTAATAGAAACACAAAAAGAACCATGCTTGTAGTATTATAACTTTTGGAGTTCTGGATGAAAATGTGTTGCTGATCACTCATGAATCATGATCCAATAAAACAATCATAAACCCTATTCACAAAGACAACCAATACAGGACCACCAAAAGTTCTTTTAAAAAAAATTGATTGGTGAAGGAACACTGAAAAGTTATTGTGCTATGCTCAAATATGAGTATATGCATATAGGAGAGAGAGAGAGACAGAGAGATGCTAAATAAAAATCTGGACAAGAAAAAATTAATAGAAACACAAATAGAACCATACTTGTAGTATGATAGCTTTTGGTGTTCTGGATGGAAAATATGTTGCTTATCACTCATGATCCTACATAAAAATCTGGAGCAAGATAACATTAATAGAATCACAAATAGAATCATACTTGTAGTATGATGCTGGTGTTCTGGATGGAAAAATGTGTTTATTATTACTCATGATCCAACAAACAGTAATAACCCCTATTTAGAAAGGCAAACAAGAAACCTTTGTTCTTTTGGCGGCACAGAACACCAAAAGGAAATAGAGTGCACTTCAAAAGGATTATCAAAAGCAAAGTCAAGCTCTTTCCTTTCCCATTAACCAACACATGTATAGCAATAAACTAGTGAAGATATAATTATGGGCAGAAATAGGCCGTACCATTTATGAATTTAAGAATTGATGACGTGATGAAGACGCTCATGATATCCTCAAAGACTACCGCATCAAAGATCTGAAGTGGAGATCCCAAGTCATGGCATGCTATAATTATCATTGCCTATGAAGAGAAACTATTAAGCAACACTGTCAAAATCCATCCCAGGTCATAAAATAACTAGGTTTCAGACGCACCTGAAGGGATAGAATAAAAAAACACCACATTCTATCAAAGCTCCTAAAAATCTGCCAAAATGAACGGATCTCTATGAAATTTGTCTTCCCTAACCATTTTGGTCCTCGATCTTCCTCCACGGGCTCCACTACCTGTGGAAGGAAAACATGTCATAGACATGAACAGGGAAAATTAGCCAATATAGAACAGTGAAGTTGAGCAAGTGGAACTTATCCACCCTGCTTTTGAGTGTGAAAGCACTGATCATCATTTCGGTGCTTCATTTCCTAAAAGCTAGAAAGTGATTAGCACATCCAAAAAGGTAATAGTTACGTAAAGCCATTTTTGAGGGATTCCAAAAGCTCATTAGCCACTTTGGAAGTCTTAGCTTAGTCCATGTACAAATGTTCTTTCTTGTTTGAAAATAATTATAACATACAAATTCGTGTTTGTATATATTTTACTCTCAACTATAACAGTCCTGCCCGTATGTGTCCTATAAATGCTTCTTCCCATTTTAACATTTAGACAACTTCACAGATTATACTGTCATTGAAAACAATTGTAAGCAATACATAAAATATAGCTCAACCTGGCCAAAGCAGAAAGTCATCATAAGAATCTACTTGCTGAACCCTCTATAAGCCCTCACATATTATGCAATTTTTACCTCACAAACCCTCGTGCTAGGCCAATATTGTGTTTTGTTACTTCATGAAAGATATTATGGATCAAAGACTGGTAATAAATCATCAATTGCAAATGTGAAAGAAAATGCTTTTGTGAGTAATTTGACGTAATATATTTACCCCCTGTTCTTCATCTGTTTTTTTCTTCCTCTTTTCTTTTGCAGTATTCTGATTATGTGAAGGCCGTACACAAAAGAAATCGTGGTCTGGACGCATAGGCCAACCAATTTGGAAACAGTCAGGAGACCTGCAAAATATATTAGATATAAATACCAAGAGGACCTATCTTAAAATCCTGACTTAGCAAACTTATAGAGAAATAGACGGGAGCAAGAAGATCTAACCAAAAATACTCGTTGAGGTCATCATAGTTTCTCCATGTAGAATGGTCAGCTGTTCCATTTTTGTTTTTATGAGCTTCCTTCAGTTATTTACAAAAAAAATTAGATACAACATGGATACATATATAGATAGGAAGAGGCGACTATAAGTTACCTCATATATGACTCTGTATATAGGAGTAACAACATTGTTAAGGAAAGACTCAAACCCTCCTCCATAGGCTGGCATGACCTTTTCCCAAGTCGTCAAGCTAACAGCACCGGATAGCATACCATGCAATTCATATGCCATCTGAGTGAAGAAGATTAAATAAAAATTAAGGCGAAAAAACAATAAGACATGGTATATCATATTCTATGGGGAAGTGCATATTCGTAACCTTAAAGCGTAATCTCCTATATGCACTCAAAAGCATTATGCTTGATCAAGATGTACTTAATTGATTAGTGAATTGCTCAACGGGTGTTTGTAGTCATGAGTTTTAATAATCATTTGTGTTTGAATGATATTGTTATGTTCTCACAATTTGTCAATCAACACTGGCTCAATGAGTTCAACAGTTTGTGAGTGTCAACCAAAGGATTCCGAAGATCTTTGTTGTGACTTTTTTAAAGAAAATGTTCCCAACCCAAGCAAGCCAAACGCCAAAATGTGACTACTAAAATCAAATGATACATGATTCCAACTAACCCGGAACCAACAAGAGATACAAATCATCAATAAAACACCACTATTATGCTTATTTGAAAAATGTAGCAGCTTAAGCTTTATCATATCAAAATATGAATTAGAAAAGTCTAACGTTGATATAGAGCTAATAGAATGGAACACAAATCGATATATAGGAAATCCCGATTCAATATTGTCTCACCAAGCCATATAATTAAGTATACATTCCAAGTTATGCATGTCTTTAATAATCTATAGACAACCAGAGCCATCAGTAATTTGACACGAATTGATTTGATGGACTAACAGTATTTTCAGAATCGCTTCCTTGACAAGGAGAATTTCCCTTGGCAGTAAATATAACAAGTCAAATCCTTGCAACAATATGTGCAGAAACTAGTGAGCAAACACAACTGTACCTTCCTGATAACTCTGTGCTTTATTAAGCAAAATATTAGGAGGATTAAATTAACAGAAAACAAACATCATCATTCATTATTGAAATACTCAAAATGCAAAACAGTACTGACCGGCCATTACCATAAGAAGTACTTGCATAACAAGTGTGGGCATCCTCTTCAGCTAATTGTTCCTCTGTTTGTTGTTGTGCTATCAGATACTCTATTGCAGCATCAACGTCACCATCAACTTGTAGTAAAACCTGGAATTAGTAAACATGAGACAGAAAACATTAGGAAGCTCCATGCATTCTAAAGTCACTATCAAAGAAACGTTTAAAGACATCAAAACATCAAGATTTAAAAATCCATTCTTGAATTGACAAAAGCTACAACCATAATAGAGAATCACAGGCAAATTACAACCTGTTCAACTTTTTCAGCCTTCTCACAACCGCTTCCTGCCATGACTAGCTTGATAGATCCAGAACTAATAATATCTTTATCACCTCCCCTTTTGGACTTGCTTGTCGCAGCTTTTGCTTGGCTAGATGTCGCTGAAAGGTCAGCATCAGCCTTTTACAAACTAGAACTTATTAGGCCATTGGTACAAAACTAAATGTTCAATTGTGAGCGCACATTAGCATACTTGCAACAAAATATCATAGTAGTGAAGGAAGAAAAAGAACCTTGATTATAATAGGCCTAGCCGGCCCATTGCAGGGGTCTTCCTTTGAGCGAACACTGTTATAATGCTCCCCATTATGATAAGATCTGCAAAAGCATTAACTAACACATTACACTTCCACCATAAAGCGAAACCACACCCACCAACACACTGAAAACTTAACAGTTTTAATAGAGGTGTATAAAAAGTAGAATTTGATTTTAAGTTTACTACTAAGATATATTGAAGCTTGACAATAAGAACAATGGATATGAATGTCTGCTCGGTTTGCGAGATGTAGTGCACCATTGCTAGCTAGAATCAACAGGTGAATAGGCTGTCAAAGCTCAACAGACTACTTGACTGTTTAACAATTGGTTGCAGTTCAGCCCCTTCTTTTATTCTCATTCAGTCAGTGAATAACTGCTTAGTTAGTTGCTATTAGCTTTGAAGACGTGTCGTTCTTCAGAAGTATGGGCCAAGTCTCCAATACCTATACCAAAGACACACCTACATCAATAACTAGTAGTTTTCTACGTTAATATTCCATTGAGGACTAATTAGTCATTGGCCTACCCAATAACATAATGAATTAACCACATATGCCGCTCTAATAAAAGATTCTTTAATTATACTCTCATGTAAAAGCTGCTAAATAGTATATGTGTCAACCTATCACATTAGTTTAACAAACATATTATAAATCACATAGAAACAAAACCGTGATGATTACAAAGCAATGGAATGAAAACTGTAATCTAAAAGGTAGCAATGGAATGAATGATATTCACATCACCCCCATTGTTTATTGTTTGAAATAATAGAAATCTCATCATTAAAACCTCAGTTTTTAGTCAGAACTCTGAGAATCCCCATTTCCGCTCTACCCCAAGCTATAGACTAAATCAAGAAGAAAAACTACAAAGATAATCCCAATTTCGACAATTCTCAGTGGAGCTTTTTCCTATTGTGGAATACATATATCAATAAAAATCCATTCCATCACATAGCTATTCCCACCCCCCTGGAGTAAAGGAATGACTATGTAGCTCCATAAGATTTACTGGCACATTTTAAAATTTTTATAGATGAGCACGCAAATCATTCAAAATTCCCAAATCTCTCAAACTATATATATTATTGTTCTTGCATTGAAACACAGCTTTAGTTATGCAACCAAGGGAAGAATTCATAAAAGTTGAATACACACAAAGAATTGCTTTTTGGGTGCACATCCAAGATACTGCACAAAAATAAGGAATGAATCCTATCCATCTAATGCCACGTATGTAGATGTATTGAGAGGCACACTCCAAAAGAGGAAAGAAAGTCTTACTCGATGAATGCATATATTACTACGTGTGATGAGAGAAGCTGCCTGTAGTTCCATATGCCCAGCCCATGTCCCATCCTTTTCCATGGACTGGCAGTAATCATCAAACGGTACTCCATCTTCAATAAATGGCTCATACAATTCACGATTTTTCTGTTGAATACAGCTCCAACATTATTTACAAATAGGTTTTCAAATGGACAACAAATTTTGCATTAATGTCCCACTAAGTTCATGTAGATTTTCAAAGTAGATGCAACTGTTAAACAATTGTCAAGCAAATTTCAATGGATATAAGAAAACATATGAAGTGCTTTTAAGAAGAAGTGTCAAATCATATGAATAGTTTGATTTTTTTTCTGGCCACGCACCATAATGTATTGTACCACCATGTCACGATACTTTCCATGTTCCTCCTCACTGCCTTCTAACTGTTCTGCAAGGGCCCTGTAAGCTAGCGAAACTGAACAAGTTAAACTATCTAATATACTATGAGAAGTTCAAAAAGTAAACTCACAACAGATATAAAATTGACACATTCAGATTTATCCTGGTATTAGTTATAGCATAGTACACGTAATGAACAACAAATGAAATATAACTTCAGCCAATAGACACAGACCTGAAGAAACAGTTACCATCTGAAGTTACTTGAATAATCTTTAGACCCAATGCATCAAGCTGTGTGCGAAGTTGAGAGACATCATCCTGTTTCCCTTGTTTTTTAGCCTGCCCACAAACCAATTCTTGTTCACAGATTGTTGTAGGATCTATTAAGTAATAAATTGAAAACATTCAGATGATTCATCAAAACATTAGCATGCCAGAATCAATATAACAAAAGTAGTCTCATAAATTAATGATTTTTACTCGCTTCATGCACAATTGGTTGTATAAGTTTAATCCGTTTCTGTGTTATTTTTCCTTGTTTAAAGAGCATGTCCTCTCGCATAGTAAACCCCTCCACCAATCACATCAACCAATAGTTTTCATAATCCATATGCACAACTGATATAAGTCACTTGCATATTATACAGACAAACACATTTGAGATGGACAAAGGAGTCACCATTGTGCACACATACAGAAGCAGACACCTACATGCACATAATTTTTCAGGCGACGGAGACTATGCATAAGTAATGCAACATTACATACATGACTATTACTAAGCCGACCCGAGTTCGGATTTCAGAAGTATTAAAGGTACTACACATTCTCTTTACTCAAAACCAATGCAACAGCACTCCATCCAAGTAATGGGTCAGTGATCTAAAATAGTACTATCAAAATTCAAGCAAAACACAATGTGGGCAATTGATTGTCAGTTCAAATGGGTTGGTCAAAATCATACAAGCCAACCCAGAAATTCACCTTAATCATATAGTAAAGAGCACCAAAAATTGGTTTAACTTCATTGAATACTAGTAATTAGATGAAATTTTCAAAAGCAAGCAAGCAACCCCAATCAATACATGGATATAGAGCTGGGAAATCAAAAATTAAGAAACAAACGGCTAAGTGGAGAGGCATTGAGAAGAAGTAGACTCACGGCGGTGGCCGGTTTCTTGGGAAGATTGACGGCGGTGGGGAGTTTCTTGGGTTTGGACTTGTTGTGGTGCTTTCCTTGAGCCATGAATCCTCCAATACTAGCAGCAAGCAACTGAATGCTACTGTGACTCAATTTGCAATTACCGAAACCCTAGACTCAATTTCAACAACAAATCATTCAAAATTTTATATGAAATTGAAATGAATTTAGTGAGCATAAGGGATTTGACGAAGTTAAAAGCGAGAAAGAGAGACAGAGCGTTATACCTGAGAATCCAGAACAACACGACTGCGAGAGAGAGGAGTGGTGTTGCAC
>JAYMTT010000145.1:0-18138 GCA_036898025.1 Hypseocharis bilobata
CTAGGCATTTGGGTTGAGATTCACTTTAGTGCCATTTGCCCTTGCGTGTCACAGTGTCAGTGTGAATGTATAGTGGGGCACTGCTGGAAATTGGTTTCTGGGTCTTCCTTTGTTTTGTCGTTTTGGGAGGTGAAATCTCACTGCGTTGTCTGGAGTTTGGATCGCCGAATTTTCTGGTGGCCATTTCAAATCCTTTCTGGGTTTGGCTTTTTGGGAAAGTTGGGTCTGTTGCTGAACAAGGTACGTGCTCGAATTAGCCTGGTCTTTTGTTTCCAAATTGGTTTCAGAGTTCAATTTTCCTTCCTTTTTTGTTTTGGTTGCTGAGAATAAATTAGAGGGGAAAAATAGTGAAAACAAAAGTTTTTGATTCTTCTTGTCCCTCATTTCTCAAAGTTCATAAAGTCAAGCTAGCTACAGTTATGTGACACATTGTTGGAGTTATTGGCTCAGTTGGGTATTATGGGATTTGGTTTTTGAGACTCAACCAGTACTCTTAGGTCTTTTCGTGGTCTAACTTGGAAGATCTGAGCTGTATATTTCTGCATCATGGGTTTTACATTTTTGGGTCGATCGGGGTACTGTTTAACTATGATTCTGTTCTGGTTCTTTTCATGGAGTTGTAAGATTTCAATGCTAACACTTTTGTATATACATTTTCGTCAATGTGATTTCCAAAACACACAGTCTGTCACCCATGTTAACATGTAGTATAAATGTCTTTATACTGGTTATACTCTTAACAATAACTTCTGATTCTTTTGCTGTAGGCTCCGTTTGGATTAGTTTGCTTGGGAATGAGAATGAGAACGAGAAATTATGCTTATCTAAGCACAAATTTGAGTGACTCGCATTCCTTGATTCTCATTCAAAGCATAATTTATCTTTCTCATTCCCATTCCCAAGCATATAATCCAACCGGAGCCTAAGTTCTTCCTTTTAATTGAGTATTTATTTCTTAAGTTAATTTTCCTTTTTCTAAATAGCTGATAATGAATTTGGTAAACACACAAATTTTACTTTGAGGCTGCTGTGGATTTGTGAACTTAAAACAAGGGATTTGAATTCGAATATTCAGTTCAGATTTCTTTTTTCTTGAAGCCAAGATTTTTTATTTTGGCAGAATTCATAGAACTTGTTGTGTGATGCTACATTTGGATGGATCATTTGAGAAGGGGGTTTGGAATTTGGATTTTAGTTTAATTACTCTTATATTGTTTGATGAAACCAAAAACTAATTTATACAGTTCCAATCAGTGAATTTGGGATCTATAAAGGAAGATAGCCATTCCAAATCCGCAATTAGTCTATATAAACTTTGTTAACTAACTTGAGTGAATTTAGATGCTTTCAGGTTGACTCCAGAAGACTCACAGAAAATAAAGTAGGTGCCATAAATGAGAATGAATCTAACACTTGAGGTTCAATAACAAAGTGAATTCTCCTCCATCTATTCCTGATCATTTTCCTTAAAACATTTGCTTGCTTAAACAATAATGAAGTAGAGGGTTAGGCGAAAAGTGGATTATGCTGGTCTGGTTTTACCAAACTTTCATTCAGTAGTTTTTACCTTATGATATCAAATGTAAATCCGTTCTTCTATATCCCTCCATCCTAATGCAACCCGAGTGAATATGAAGTTATCATAGGGATAAAAATCCATCAATAAAAGGATTTTAATTGGAACGATTATCTCTTCTTCCTTTACTTCTAATATTTTATATATTGTGAAAGTCCAATTCAAAAGTTTTGACTTAGGAGGAGCTCATACCAGATCCCTTATTTAAGCACTATGCAAATGCAACCTCACTGCATGATGAATCCACATTAACTGCTATTTTAGATATTATCAAAAACGAACTTTTTCAGTTCGAGGCATGATTTTCCTAGTTCTGAGTCATCTGACCTTGACATGCTTTTAAACCTTGTAACAAGCCCACCCATCTGGATACTATTTACCACTGTTCTTGAGCTGTTGCATGTCTAATTGATTTAAGCTTGAGAATTGAATAAAGTGAGATATCATTTCATTAATTGGTTATTATATGGAAGAAATTGCTTCATACTCTGATCATGATTATGATGTGCGAGTGTTTGCAGATTATATAAAGTAAACCTAACTGCATTTTCGTTCAAGGTTTTATCATCTTCAGTCAATATTCATGATCATCATGGTAACTGAACTGTAGTCCTGCTTCTTCTACCCAAAAAGTTCTATACATTTTAGCTTTTGAGCAACAGAGAAACATAAAGCATTCGCTTCCCTATCTTCTTTTTTTTTTGTTCATTTGGATTTTTAGTTCATTTGAGTTTACCTGGGTTAGCATCTAGGTAAAATTTTGGAGATATGCTGCAGCATGGCTATAGTGGTATTACTGCTCTAGAATTTCTGATCTACTTCCTAGTTTTGTTGTTCTCCCTCATGTAGAGTTATCGTATGGACTTAACAGTGATTATCTTGATTGCAATTCATTTTCATCTCTGTTCTAACATGTTGTAAATATTAATTGTCCTAACTTGTATTAGGAGCTAAGGGGCAGTTCTCAAGTTATGTTTCTATGTTGTGATTGCAATTCTTTTTCTTCTGTGATTTTTCTGGAGTTCAATTACGCATAGTATTGAGCACATAATCAAAATCTTTGTTTTCTTGTTTAGGTATTTGTCATCCAGAATTTAATTTTCCTTTGAGATTTATGAGCTGTTAACATTTCATTTTGAATTCCGGTACATTTATCATGGAAATGCCGAGGTCGTTTTCTGATTGATTTAGAATGAATGAGGCAGGGGGGGATGGGAGTATAATCCTGATGTTATGCAGAAAGCAATAGATTGATTATCCAATAATGTCGAGGATTGCGAAGTGGAAGCTTGAGAAGACAAAAGTAAAAGTGGTATTCCGATTGCAGTTCCATGCTACACATGTGAGTTTTCTCAGAATTAGTTATTTTACTGAAAAGAAGGGAAAAGGAATCTCAATTTATTGGGAAGGCAGATTTTTTCTTGCCTTCTCTCTCATTACTCCCTTTCTGCCAGATGAATTTCAATGCCATTGCCTGATTCTGTCATTCCAAGTGTTTAGGATGGATTAAGCATTGCCTCTTTGCATTTATGATGATATAGAATATTATTGTTTCTAAACTTTCTGGGCTCATGCTTTTGGCTTTTAGTGCTTAAGAAACCATTTCATATTATGAATCAAAAATAGGAAAGATAATTAAATCAAAATGGTAGGAACTACAACTACTTTAATCTTTCCTTGTTCTAGAGAAAATTACTTCCAAGGATTTTATTTTTTCTGGAGTTTTTTGCTGTTTTTATGCCTAGGAAAATCAGTCAATGGAAATATTTTTCGACCAAAGGGAATTTCCTTCATATCTTCTCACATAGAAAATGTTTTTTTTTTCCGGCTTCTTTTCCTGCCATCCAGACACCAGAAAATAATGCATTTTATTGGAAAACATGTCAACAGAATATTTTCCGATCGGAAGTTGTTTTCCTGAAACAAATAGAACCTCATATTCAGGGAACTTGGAATGCTTACTCTGCTTGATAGATTAGGTGCTGTGTGCTACTATCAATGTTGATATTTATACACATACCTGCCTCTGGTTTATATGAACTGATTTTTATAGCAAACCTTGGTCCACAAGATGCCCTCCTTGGTAGTCAGCTGTGTCCCACGGTAAGTCATCTTTGTTGGCACTGATGACTGTAGAAAGTTCCAAGGATGGGGAATGCTCAGATTAGTGGAACTTAAAAGTATTTCAATGTATGAATACTTGAGCAAGAAAAGAATTTACTAAAAACCTCTTGTTATATAAAAGTTGTCAGGGTTTCTGTTGTCAATACAAAGAATAAACATGTTTATAATAGAAAATGTTTCATATTAGAATATGGTTCTGAATAGCACTTTCAGTCAGAGTTGTTACATAGTAGTGTAAAGTTACTGAATGTTACTTTTTTTGTTCATTATTCAGGTTCCACAATCCGGATGGGATAAGCTGTTTATATCTCTCATACCAGCTGATTCTGGTAAAGCAACAGCAAAGACAAACAAAGCAAATGTGAGAAATGGGACTTGCAAATGGGCGGATCCCATCTATGAAACTACTAGGCTTCTCCAAGACACCAAAACCAAACAATATGATGAAAAGCTCTATAAACTTGTTGTCGCCATGGTAATATTTCTTTTCAATAATTTCATGTCATTTCAATTTTAACCCTTGGAATTCTTCTGAAATACAATTGATGTGTGAATACTTCAAATTATATTATCCTGTCTATTTTGTTTGTAATCCCCTATCACCATAAAACTGGTTTTCTAGCCTTTATATTCTCTTAACTGTGACCATGCCTGCTGAATTTGATTTTTAACAGGGTTCTTCACGGTCTAGCCTTCTTGGTGAGGCTAATATAAACCTAGCTGATTATGCTGATGCTTTGAAACCTTCTTCTGTTGCACTAGTTCTCCAAGGATGCGACGCAGGAACTACATTACATGTAAGGATTTCTCAAGAACATATTCTATTATCCTGGGCAAGTTGAATTTGATTCCTCACCGCCTATAGCATCTTGGACCCGACCAATTAAAGCTAGTAGGACTATAGATAGCTTCCCCTAATACCATGTCTGATATTTGGTGCTTCTTGTCAAGCTACTTTAACTATTACAGCGATTTATATCATATTATTCCTAAATAATGATTTGCTGGTCATGTAACTTGATACCAGGTTACGGTGCAGCTGCTGACTTCTAAGACTGGTTTCAGGTACAACACTAAAACATGTAAAATTCATGCTGTTCTCTAATTTAACCACTTTTTTAATATTTTGTTTGCGATAATTACTTTCAGAGAATTTGAGCAGCAGAGGGAACTCAGAGACGGGGGGTTGCAGACAAGTTCTAGTCAAACTAGCCATGACGAATGTGCTGGTGGGAAAGTGTTGTCTTCTGAAGGGACTGTCAATGATCAGATGGTAAGATTCAATATTTTTATTTTGTTTTTAATTTTTAATTATTTTTTCGGTGTTCTAAACATGGTATTGTAGTTGATTTTCTTTTCTTATAAACTGAATTTGGGTCTTGTGAACTTTTGTTTGAACTTGGGAAACAAACTCAATGGTTTTGCAACTCAATTAGCTTTGTGCCAATTGAGACAGTGGTTGAGGGCCTCTCTGATGCTGTTAGTCAATTAAAAGAACAGAATAAATAATACGAAGATGCTTCGTTTCGAATCTAGAGTGGAACTCTATGCCTGCTGATGAATATAGGCCCTTTTATTGTTACCTGAAGGTGGTCTATCCAGCTTCATCCTAACCTCAGCTGTGACATTGGAAATTCTTTTCAGCGTTGTGGAAACAAATGCATTTCACCAAATGCTTATAGACTTTTAACCCACTTCATCATTATAGTGGGTCCCTCTAGGGAATAGATATACAGGCGAAGTTGACCCAGACCCAGAACAAACAACTAAAATCTGCAAGGTGAAAAATGACAACGCACGACCCCACCCCTGCAAGGTGAAAAGAAGAAGATAAGACAAGAAAATTATGGTATAAAATCCTCCATAGCCCATCATCATCACCTTATCTAGTTAACCAATCCAATGGAAATAGAGCTTAGCTTAAAAGGAAAAGCAATTAAATTCTTGGGTTAACAGAAAAAGACTACCCTGGACTTGGTCCAGAGTTTGGTTTTAGCCCATGATAACAAATTGAGCCCTTATACCTAAAAATCGTACTGACTCATAGAAAGAACGGGTGAATACTGACGTGACAGTATAATTTCACAACTCCTTGAGTCCCCAAATTACTTTTCTATTTTCACGTTTTTAAGTTAGGTTTTAGATCACGAGCTAAAACCAAACTCTGGACAAGTCCAAGGTGTTTTTTTACTACCCTAAATTCTTTTCCCTTCATTTAAAGTAGGAATAAAATATTTTGCATTTGTATTTTGTTAGTCTTTAGAGACACTCCTTGCATGACTCTTTGTAGTACTTGAATATTACCAGTCAGTTTTCCTGCTCGAGAAGATGTTCTAGGAGAAAGATAAGCACTGAGTTCCTATTAACACATAAAACAATGGATAAGGTCCTCCCGGTCACTTGAGAATAAGTTTCCAAATATCCCCTGAATCACTCCCCTGCCTGGATTTTGCTCATTTAAAAGTGATAAATTATCATAAACCTTGATTTCTTGGTAGTCATAGATTAGAAACATAGATAAGTCTCTCTACCTACCAGGTGTCAAGAATATCAACTGCTAACCAAGTTGGTTGGCGAAGTGCATCGTGTTTCTTAACAAAGAAATATCCCTTTATGTTTTCTTAATAATTATTTATCAATCGAATATCATAGATCTTATTTGCTTCTGAGGACGAAATCTTGTCTGAATTATATGATAGCAGTACAGCTGCTGCCACCGCTGCTGCTACTACCGCATTTCTTAAAATCTAGAAGTGCCTTTGGCTTGCCGTTTTAATTGAGAAATGGTTTCTTATTTTTATTTTCTCTGAGTACAGGCCCATGCACGAGTTAGATTTAAACCGGAATCTAAAGAGCTACCTTCACCTGAAGAAGTGGGGCTGAATGATGAATATGCAGAATCAGCTGTTGGATTTGATGGTTCTTCCAATACATCAGAAAGTTTATATGCTGAGAAGCATGATACCTCCAGCACAAATGAACTTGACAGTCTCAAAAGTACAATCTCTGGTGATTTAGGTGTACTTTCCCTTACTCAAAGTCCTCAACCAGAGAAAGTGGACTCATCTGATCAACGGTTTTTGGCTCAAGGGACCAATGATTGGGTTCATGGCTGGGGTTCTGACTATTCGGTGGATAATGATTTGGCAAGTGTGTATGAAGAGAATAGTAGACTTAGAGGAATCCTAGAAGTAGCTGAGTCATCTATTCGTGAACTAAAGCAGGAGGTATCTTCTATACAAGGTCATGCTGATGAAATAGGTGCTGAAACAAGAAACTTTTCCCAGCAACTTTCTGCTGAGATTGTCTCAGGAGAAGAACTGGCAAAGGAGGTTTCTTCATTGAAGTCAGAGTGTTTGAAGCTCAAAGATGATCTTGAGCAGCATAAAAGTTCTAAATTAAACCGTCCATTTGCCAGAAGAGAAAATTTTCAGACGGAGCAAAGTTGCTTATTTCAAGATTTACAGGTTAAATGGCTAAAGGGGCTTCTACTTATGGAGGATAAGATAAGGGAGCTTCAAAATAAAGCTTGCTTCAGGTTCCATGAAAGGGACATACTGTTCCTTCAATCGGACTTGGGGGCATTGCTTGGTGTTCTACAGGATCTTAAGAGAGGATCTGGACAGGAAATGTCTACACTCAGCTTAGTACCATCTGAGAGAGCAAACCCCAAGGAGGTTGGAGAAATGAGGCTAAATAAAAATGATCAAATTGTATCAGGAAATGGGTTTGACGTAGACTTGTGTCCTCCGGAAGGCGTGCTTCACTGTCTCAGTATACCAGGCCTGGCGTCTAATGAATCTTATTCTATAGATGCTACCAATGCAATGAAAGGCAAAATCTTTGAACTTCTAAGGGAGTTGGATGAATCAAAAGCTGAACGAGAAAGCCTTGTGAGAAAAATGGACCAGATGGAGTGCTACTATGAGGCCCTCATTCATGAGCTTGAGGAAAATCAAAGGCAAATGTTGGCGGAGTTGCAGAATCTGAGACAAGAGCATTCTACTTGCTTATACACACTTTCATCCACGAAGGGTGAGATGGAAGCAATGCGCCAAGACATGAATGAACAGATGTTAAGATTTGCTGAAGATAAATGTGAATTGGACTACCTTAACAAGGAGTTTGAGAAAAGGGCTATTACTGCAGAAGCAGCACTAAAAAGGGCACGCTTGAATTACTCTATTGCTGTTGACCACTTACAGAAGGACCTCGAAGTGCTTTCTTTCCAGGTTTTGTCTATGTTCGAAACCAATGAGAACCTTATTAGGCAATCTTATACAGATTCTTCAGAACTAGGTTCTCAGAGGTGCTCAGAAACTGTGCAGAACCAGCAACTGCATTTGAAGGAATTTGGTGCTTCCAAACTCTTGGAGTTTCAGAACCAACATGAAGGGACGAGGAGACAACACTTGGGTGGAGATATGCTTTTAGAGGACCTGAAAAGATCTCTCCACTTGCAGGAAGAGCTGTATCAGAAGGTCGAAGAAGAAGTCTGTGAAATGCATTTCGCGAATGTGTATCTGGATGTGTTCTCAAAGACTCTACAGGAATCTCTGCTTGAAGCAAGTGCTGGCATTAGACTCATGAAAGAGAAAATGGATGAGGTTACCCAGCAGCTGGAGCTTTCAACTGACTCCAATGAATCATTGATGCTAAGACTGCAGATTGCTACCGATAATGTTCACTCTCTAAATGAGTTCAAGGTCAATTGCATCGCAAAGTGCAATGACATGGCTTCAGAAAACCAAAATTTGGAAGCAAATTTACATGTTACCAGTGAAAATCGACTTCTTACTGAAAAAGTTATTGACTTGGAAGCCCTTATGGCAGAATACAGAAGTTATGAGAGCAGATATGAGGCTTGCACTGTGGAAAAAGCAGAATTGGCAAATTTATTGAAAAAGGCAAGCCTTGAAAATGGAGATCTTCAAAATGAAGTTTCTTCTTTGCAGGCAGCATTGAAATCTGTCGAATCTGAATTTGATGAGCTGGCTTTGTGCAATCAAAGTCTGGAAGCAAATTTACAAGATCTTACCTGTGAAAATCAACTTCTTACCGAAAAAGTTACTCAGTTGGAAGCCTTAATGACAGAATACAGAAGTTATGAGAGCAAATATGAGGTCTATGCTGCAGAAAAAACAGAGTTGGAAAATTTATTTAAAAAGGAAACCCTTGAACACGGAAATCTTCGAAATGAAGTTTCTACTATGCAGGAAGAGTTGAAATCTGTCAAATCTGAATTTGAAGAGCTGGCTTCCTTGAAGCAGAATTTGCAGAACACTGTCAACTTCCTGCAAGATAAGTTATCGAATCTGTTAGCATTGTACAGCGAAGAACTTAATGAACCGTCTCTTTGGAGTATATCTGTCCAGGATTTGGAGTCCAAAGACTTAACAGCTATGGTGTCGCAATTAGAAGAGATCCAGCATAAGATGTGTGAAAAGATCCTTCAACTTGTGAAAGAGAAGGAAGGTCTCGTTAAAGAGAGAGATATGGCTCGGGAGTCCATGAGCACCACAAAATCAGATGTTTTGGTCATTAAAGAGAAGTTTGAACATGATATACGGGATCTGGTAGATAAACTAGACTTGTCTAGTTCCCTTGTCCAGAAGCTCCAGCTAAAAGTTGAGGCTGTTTCTGACAGAGTCAATGCCAGCACTGAAACTGAAGAAAAATATGCGCAGCAGCACAGAGAATTTTTCTCTGGCCTTGATAGTTTGGAAGTTGAGCTGCGGCAACTTACGTCTAGAAGTGGAGCTCTTGCTGAAGAAATCTTGGGGTTACAGACTGTAAGTGAGGAACTTGGAAGGAGTGAGTTGACCATAGCAGAACTTTCTGAGGAAAACAGAGCTTTAATGGCGTCTCTGCAGAACAAAGCTAAGGAATCTGCCAATCTTGTATTGGAGCTTAATGATCTGAAGGGCAGCTTGCACTCTCTACAGGATGAATTGTGTAATGAGAGAATCTTCAGGGATAAGCTAGAGAGCTCGATTGCTGATCTTACTTCTCAACTGAATGAGAAGGATCGCCTGTTGCTACATTTTGACCAGCAGAAAACTGAACTAGCCATTCTCAAGCAGCAGGTGACGGATCTAGAATCAGAGAAATGTCGAGTCTGCCATCTTTTGTTGCAATATGAGGAATCTCTTGAAAGTGTTAATAAAGAATCTTCTTCCATTACTGATCTAGAAGTTCAGTTATGTGAAATGTATGAATATTCAATAGCTGTCGATATTACTCTTCTTTTCACCAGAAGCCAGTATAAGGCCCAGATGGAGGAGCTTGTTCGGCAACTTCAGTCTTCAGACAGGCACCTTGCAGAGCTTCGTGCAAAACATCTTGAGTTAGAGACCCTACTTAATGGTTGTCTTGCTGGTGAAGCACAATACATTGAAGAAAACCCACGGTTATTAAGAAGCCTGGATTCTATAAGATCTGAATTAAAAGCCTCCCTTTCTTACAATAGAGTACTTCTTGATTCTAGCAGTTTCCTATCAGCTGAGCTTAAGGAATATAAGAACAGGGCTGCATATATGGAGGGTAGGTTTGCCGAGGAGAAAAAGCAGCACACTCTTGAGGTCGAACAACTGAAGCGCAGTGTGGTGAGCTCCGAAGAAGAGATAGGTAACTTAATACTTTCTAATGAAGAACTGGAAGTTAAAGTTCTAGTACTCAAAGCAAAATTGGATGAACATCATTCTCAGATAACCTTGGTGGAAGGATGTAAAGATGAACTGAAAATGCTGCAGAACCAGTGTAATGAGCTTACGCGCAGGCTATCTGAACAGATTTTGAAGACAGAAGAGTTTAAAAACTTGTCAATCCATTTCAAGGAGCTTAAAGACAAGGCTGATGCTGAGTGCCTTCAGGCTCGTGAAAAAAGAGAACCTGATGGACCAGCAGTTGCAATGCAAGAGTCCTTGAGAATTGCTTTTATCAAAGAACAGTACGAAACCAAGCTGCAGGAACTGAAGCACCAGCTTTCAATATCCAAAAAGCATAATGAAGAAATGTTGTGGAAATTACAAGACGCGCTTGGTGAAATTGAGAACAGGAAGAAGTCTGAAGCTTCACATTTGAAGAAAAATGAAGAGCTGGGTATGCAGATTTTGGAATTGGAGGCAGAGCTGCAATCAGTACTATCTGACAAGCGGGAAAAGGTGATGGCTAATGACCTAATGAAGGCAGAGTTGGAATGTTCATTAATAAGTCTTGAATGCTGTAGGGAAGAAAAACAAAAGCTTGAAGTTTCTTTGCAAGAATGCAATGAGGAGAAGTCTAAAATTGCAGATGAACTCACCCTGACGAAAGAATTGCTCAAGAGTTCACCATGCCCCATCAGTATTCAAAAGGAAGTAAGTGATGAACCATGCAAAGAAGGATGCTTGTCCAAGGAGCCAATTTTAGGAAATGCTCGCCAGAGAGATTCAATCTCCGGGAATCCAGGCCATCAAATTTTAAGTACAGACATAACTCCTGGGAATGGTCCTGCTGGGGACGTGGACAATGATGCTCGTGAAGAAAAGGCATGCTTGATTTCCGTTGACGAAGGAGAAAATTCAAGTGGACTTCTGAATGTGCAGCACCCACAGGTGATTAGCAACTTTGGCAGGAAACAGTTTTCCAGATTGATTTTCTTTTGGCACATCAATATCTTCTTAATGTTTGGTATTTTAACTGACTGGGTTACTACTTTTTTGCCTCTGATATTGGAACTAATATTGTTCAAGAAGTGGTAGTTAGTCCCCAAAATATATAATTCTGAACATTCTATCTTATCTCAGATATATTTTATTGTAAAAAAGTCGTTAAATATTTCAGAAATATACAATGTAGGTTCCTGAACATAGTTGCATCAATGTTGTATATATGGATTTTTATCCTTAATGCTATCATCAACCAATAACATGTTGGGAAATAATTCACTCTTCTTTGACTGCCATGTAATTGGTCCCATAGCTGAAGTCAGGCATAAGGCAATCCCAAATAAGTCTTCGCAAAAAAATTTCGAACTCCTAAATTATTATTATTATTATTATTATCGTTATCATCATCATCATCATCATCATCATCATCATCATCATCATTATTATTATTATTATTAAGATATTTGCCCAAGTAGCATTTCATAATAATCTAATACTCTAAATGGGTGTGCATGTATCATCTTAAAGAAGCGGTATAGTGATTCTTCCCTGTTGATCAATGTCTTCTATCTTTTCAATAACATTTTCATCAGTTTATGCAATAATCTAATATCGGGTTTAACAGGCAGCTGATTAGTTTTTATTAACTAGCTGTATATATTGTGAGAAGTCCAGCCCTTCTCCGTTAAAGAGGGGCAGGGGCTTCTACATTTCTAAGAAGCACAAGGTTACTTTGTTGTTTCCTTCATTGACTTTGTGTATCTTCTCGTTGTACGTATTGAAGTGGTTTGTTTCTGACAAATTTTATGTACAATCCTTTATCAGGATGCTCTTGTATGTAGCGATGTAGATAGAGTTCCTAGTCATGCACTCAATGATCCAGAGAACTTGCTGCCCGGTGGCACAAAGGATCTAGCTCTCATCAATAATCATTTTAAAGCCCAAACTTTGAAGTGTAGCATGGACCATTTAAATAACGAGGTATATATACTATGTAATATGAAAGTGGATGTGAAGCAGCCGAAGGATAATCATGCCACATATTACTGGAATAGGGAGGAAATATAATTTTTCATTTTTTTATCTTTAATTGTAGCCTCTAGATTTTGACTTAATATCGCTTATTTGGTGCCTATCCTGTCTAAACGTGTGTTCTGCTTGCAGTTAGAAAGGATGAAAACCGAGAACTCACTTCTTTTGCAAAATGATCATCATTTTGACCCCAAATTCCCTGGTTTAGAACAAGAATTAACTCAGTTACATAAGGTGAACTAACTTGCATCTTTTACCACCTAATATTTACTAGGTGCCACATCGATATCTTATTTACTCTTCTTTCTTAGGTAAATGAAGAATTGGGAGGCATATTCCCCCTCTTTAATAATTTTTCAAGCAGTGGCAATGCATTAGAGAGGGTACTTGCTTTAGAACTTGAGCTCGCTGAAGCGTTGCAGGCAAAAAAGAAATCAAGCATTCATTTTCAGAGGTATGTCATCCGACTCATCCCTCATAACAGTGATTTAATTGTTGAAAAACTTTATTGCAA
This sequence comes from Hypseocharis bilobata, assembly GCA_036898025.1. Classification (NCBI taxonomy): domain Eukaryota; kingdom Viridiplantae; phylum Streptophyta; class Magnoliopsida; order Geraniales; family Geraniaceae; genus Hypseocharis; species Hypseocharis bilobata. The sequence continues at coordinate 12,896 of JAYMTT010000145.1, forward strand.
GTTTGCCTTCATGGGAGCGTGGAAAATTCTCTTCTCTGTTCTTAACTCGGGTATTTAATTGTTTCATATGCTCAACTATGACTAATACCCTATTTAGTTTAGCCTGAGTTACATATTACATCTAGTCCCAAACCTAGTATTCTAGAAGGCTTGTCAGCTTAGGAACTGGTGCATATTTAAGAAGAAAAAAATGGACTTATTACTACCATTTGAAGGTTTACACCTAAATTCGAGGTTCATATTAACTACTAGAATTCTTTTTTCTTTTATAATAAGATGTGATGGTCATATGCTTTTGTTGTGCTGACTGGATAAAACTGTATGCAATGATTGAAAAATAAAGAGGCCTGCCCATTACATTCAAGAGTCTCATTCTCCATCAGTTTCTTTTCCTTGTTGGCTATTAGTATATGTTTCTTCTTTTGAAGATTGTACAGTTTTAGCTGAATTACTTCTTGTTAGCACCTCTAGGATCTCACTTAGGCATTGAGGTTCTATTCCTTTCTCTCTGTGGTGTGTGTCTCTTTGTGTTTGTGTGTGTGCTAGGTTGCATTATTCTCTTTAATCTTTCCTTCTTTGGGTTCACATTCTTGTTAATGGAGCCCTCCATGATCTGTGGCTTTGTTGCCATTCGCGTCCAGAGGTTCTAAGCTATATTGCCATGTCTCCATTGTCTGAAATACTCATTACTTGCTTCGAATATGCTAGTTATTACACACTATTTTGTGTGGGTAATTTACCATTCATAAATACCTTTTTTAAACCCTTGTCAAATCCTTACATCTTCTCTTGCCACGGGCTTAGGTTCCATTTTGTTAATGTCCAAAGAAGCATGACTAAATCCTGTAATCTTGTTCTTCTCAAAGAAAAAAAAATGAGAGAAAAAAAAAAAAGAACAGAAAAAATCCTGTAATATTGTAATCTGGCATATGAATTAGGCCAGTGGAGTATTGGGATAATGTACTGGTGAATGAAGTTATCTTTCTCATTACATTTTTGTTTGCACAATTTATTTGATTAGTGCATAAGTTTAAAGTTTAGGATAATTTGATCCAGCAGATTTTTAACATGACTATAGGATATCACATATGCTGGACCCTTCTATGGGTTGGGAAACCGTTGCATGCAAACTTTCAACCATATCAAATGTGCTTTAACTATTAACCTTTCCTTCATAGTGCACTTGGTAGCTACTTGTGGCTGCTAGACTGTTGTTATTTGGTATTGCTTTGTCATGCGTTGATGCCCAATGCACCATTACACAAGTGGGCCATAAATTTTTGGATATAATTGTTTACCAAGGGAAATTGACAATTTACTTCGAAGTTTTACTGAAAAAAGTAGATCAAATTTATGTAAAATTCTGCTCCTGTGATCCAGTTCGTTCCTGAAACAACATAGTGACGAGGAAGCAGTATTCAAAAGCTTTAGAGACATCAATGAGCTGATAAAGGACACGTTGGACATAAAAGGAAGGTATGCAGCTGTGGAGACTGAACTGAAAGAGATGCATGGCCGCTATTCTCAGCTAAGCCTTCAGTTTGCCGAAGTTGAAGGAGAGAGGCAAAAACTTATGATGACTCTCAAGAATGTCCGGGCATCCAAGAAGTCACTGCATTTAAACTGGTCCTCTTCAGCCTCTCTGGGGGACCATTCCTAATAGCAACAATGATAAGCACCAGCGTTGTTTTCAAGTCCCAGAAAGCACCCTTTACTTGATGAGGAATCGTTGTCCCTATCTTTCTGCATTATATGAATACACGCTGCACTGGGCTGTTTGGCTACTCAGAGCAAAGGTCAAATTTACAACCGATCAAGGGTATGAGGCACCTTCTGTAAATAAATGTGTTTTCCAGTTCTTGCCGCACATATCCCTGTAACATTTTGAAAAATTGGCAGGGTTTGGGAGCTGGCGGAATCTTGGTGGTGTAATTTTGTCTGTTGTATAGTAATCAAATTCTTTGGTTGACATAATTATTTCTATTTACATTTCTGCAATGAGTATTTGAATATTCTTATAAATTCCCATTTTCAAGTGTCTGGTTTTTCTGCTAGAGGCATATTGGATAAAATTACTTGTGTTGTTAGCTCATTATCACTTTTATTTCAGCTGTATGAAGCCTCTCGGGACTTGGTATTTGCATTTTCTTTACTGTACAGTGCAAAATTTATGCGTCAGATTATAAATTTAGCAATGTTATAAGAAAAGGTGAAAAAAATGCAGCTTTATTTATTTATTGATGGCGTATCTAGTTTTTATTAAGGGCCACAACAAGAATAGTTATGCTGGTATCGTTGATAATGAAACTGATTTAATCAAAGTGGATGTGTATTACTTTGGAGAGCTTAACATTTAGGACTAGGGTTCAGATGTAATTTTCTTCTGGAATCAATTATGCACTAATTTGTCTTAAAGAAGGTTCTTTTTGGTATTTTAGTATTGTTGATCCGTACTTTACAACTTGCACACTTATGGCTCCTAAACTTTTTGAAGAACAGAATTAGTACGTTGGTGACTTTCGTTTAACTTCATCCAAATCTGTTAAAATTTCAAACATGTCACATCAGCGTCACTAACGGCAATTTTAATATATTTGGATAGAAGTCACCAATTGTGCACAAATTTTTAAAGTTCGAGTATTGATTATGCTATTCGAAAAGTTCATGCACCATAAATGCGTGTGACAAAGTAAGGGGACTACAAATGACAAAAAAACGTTATTTTTTGAAGAAGTAAAGAAAAGAGCGCTAGAAAATAAAGCTTATACATTCAGACAACCATAAAGGTCATTCTGTGAAGAAAACTTGTAATGCCAAATGATTCCTGTACCATTCCAGAAAACATTTTACAATAAAATGAGCCATTACTTGTCTACATCACTTTTTTGCTTTTGTTTTCGAATTTCCCTCTTTTTTATTCCTTTCCTTCTTGTACTTCGTAGTAGACTGTACGAAAGCTCTCAATCAACTAAGATTATAATCCAAAAGCTCTCTTAGATCTAATCAACTAAGCAACTAATCCAATAATTCAGTTCTTTTTCCCATTCACAAGAAATAAAAGATCCACAAGGTAGTGTCCTATATGACAACGAAAGAAGACAGTAACAGAGAAGTCCTGATTATAGACCCTCAAACTTCTCGTGTCCACAACAAATTGCGGTCAGGATGTCCTGAAGCTCTATGTAAGGCATCTGAATTCTGACAGCATCTGCACAACCATCCTATATAAACACAAGGAGAAACAATTACATCGTTTGATGACACTTTGTCAGATTTGTTACCCTGCTACAATATTGAGCACGAACACCGGGGCGTTTTCGAAGAATTGCTCAGCTGCTTGTCTACAATAAAAATAATATCAGTTAGTAGTGGGGCTTTATGTTACATGTCTTCCATTCAAAACAGATCATGTGAATATCCATGACCAATTGGTTATTAAAAAAGTGCTTTTATTGTCAAGTTGTCAAAGTTTACACAAACTAGAATCTTTAGCTCCATAAGAAGCACAAAGTCAATAGAGATAAAGGACTAGATAGATAAGGAACAAGGACAATGAAAAGATTTAGACTATATGGATATTTTAGATTGATCAGGCCAATTTGTGAGGTCATCTTCTGACATAAACATGTTACTGACAGATATTGTAAACGAAAAAGCATAAACTCCCAGTTCTACTTGATAAATAATTCTCAACTTTTTGTCCATGTGAGAACTAGCATAAGAGATTCTGATTTGGTGGTAAATACTAGTTGACAATGATGGCGCAATGAATGAACCAAATGAGCACATGGGGAGCTGTTTATTCACAGGGCCAAGAGATAAGATAATAATCTTCAGCAAGCTCATATTTAAATATACAGATGCACATCCAATGAGCTGTAGATACAGATCTCAGTTGACACAACTCAAATCATTTCATGCAATACAACTACGTGACAGGAATGACAAGAACACTGGATTTGTCCAAGCAAGTTAGTAATTTTGCTTCAAAATATAAAGGCAACCCCTCAAAGAAAGAACAAAAAAGAAAAAGAAGAAAAAACCCTTGAAATCACATGCTTTGCAAGAAAATTCACGATTTCAAATTTATACATTATGCTGGAGACATACAAACAAACATTAAATATAAGATGCATGCTTAGATGATTACCTATGTTTTTTTCCAATAGAGGAGGGCGAACAACAACATGCATAGTGATGACACCACCTGGTAGTTCACCAACCGGAACTCTGGACTCAGCGAGTGTCCTATGGTTTTCCAGAATCTTTCCCGCGTTAATAAGTTTCACATCGTTTATTGTCTTTGGACCATTTTCTTTGTCTGCAAAATAGAGACAATATCAAATAAGAAAAGTTAGTCAATGTATCAAAATGGATATCATCATTTGGAATTGGCCAAATATACATTTACTTGTTATGCAATAGAATTAAGCATTATATTGTAGAAGTACCAAAATTACAGAAGATTTAGGGTTAGCATAGCAAAATAGAGAACAGATTATTAGTAGAATAGATGAAGACGAACATAGTAAATTACCAAATTGTCTAGCTAGACTATAAGTTCATACTTTCAGAAGACTCATTCTTTATCTGTCATCTTGTGTAAATAGACAAAGTAAAACTAAACGACTGAGATAGCCCAGTCAGCTCCAAGATGCTTGGACCAGGCACTATAAAAAAATAAAAACAAACAACAAATGCTTCAAAACTTTGATTTAGATCACTGAAGCAAACTATGCAAAACAGTAGCAATACTATCATTGTTTTAACAATCTGGTGTTGAACTAGCAAATATGCATCTATTTGACTTCCATTCTTGATTCTTGCTATGTCGAATGTGTCAATGAGTCCCTTCCAGAATTGGGTCAGGTCCAGTACACAGTTAAACAAAAAAATTTAAAAGGGAACAATCAAATTTGTGAAATTACTCGCAAAAGAGAAGTGAACATATCTACTCGCAGAAAAAAAAATGATCATGCTCAGTATGGTTAGAACAGAACAAGATAGCTTATGACAAAAAGACTTTGAAGAATCACAATACCAATCTTCAATATTGCCATTGAAAAAAATATAAATTAACTTCTTGGAGCAACAGATTAATACACAATTGAGTGAAAAATGAACGATAACCTGCAGGCCACTGTGCAAGTATCTTCTCTTTGAGAGAGGCCACAGTTATGGCTGGACTATACTTGCTCGGCCCGATGTCGTTTCCATCAGCGAGCCTGAATTTGAGCTCAATC